>OVBI01000631.1:0-61764 GCA_900406495.1 Sisymbrium altissimum
AAACCGGTCAAACCAGTAAAACCAGACCTAACCCGGACCGGACCCAGACCCTAAAAGCAGAACCGACTAACCTAACCTAATCCGGACTAAATTAAATCGAATAAATCTAGATACTAACTAATTTCGACAAGAACGGAAAGAGAAGGGAACGATAAACTTACTAAAAAAACTCGCAGGAATTTACTGGAAACTCGCCCGGAAGCTCGCCTGAAATTTGCCAGGACTCGCAAGAAAAATTCACTAGAAAAATTCACCGGTGGTTGGTCGTCGGATAATTCAACAACAACCAACCACTGGGCAAACCACTGCTTTGACTTGGTGGAGAGAAAGAGGAGAGATGAGGCTCTTTATATAGGGGAGGAATGGAGAGCTGAAACCTAGATGTTTCCAATGTGGGACTTTTTAAAAATAAGATTTGGGCTTTTTATTTTATCTGGGCTGAAATGGATTCAAAGGAAATAATTAAAAAAAAAAAAGAAATGGGATGGGCTAGAAAATTTGGGTCGTTACAAAATTATGGATCAAATGTTACAATTACAAAAGGCTTTCGAGCTGAGTTTTTCTAAACAAGAGACGGGTAATACTTTCAACGAAACTCCATTCTCGAGGTACTTCAAAATTTTGTGAGATCCCTTCATAAATGATTTTACGAGAAAATCAGACCTAAAAAATTGTTTCAAAACCTTCCACTAATTCACAGATTGTTTTGAAGGAGTCTTTACAAAAATTTCAATCAATTTTGAAAAATCTATTTACCAAAAAATTATAAATGTATGGATTTATTGTCAACAATAACCCATTTTTAACAATTGAAAAAAATATTTTGGAAAAAAATAACTTTCCAAACCACATAATACTGATAAAATTGTGTTATTTTTTCAAATGATTTTGGAATTAACAAAATCAGTGTTCTTCAAACATTTTTATTTCAATGAGAACAATATTGATGCGACATATTCTGCATTCAAAATTTATAAAATCATTGCACCAAGCGATTGAGAATATGATCTTAATAATAATCTAAATTTCTGAGGAACACTAAAAAATCTTTCCAGTTCCAATGTCCTTTTTAATTATTGGGATTATTGCCAGTAGCGGACCCAGAAATTGTTTTACTAGTGCAAATCAGATTTTAAAAAAATATATTAAAAAAGTAGTTCTTACATTATTCTACAATCTTTCATATCTTGAAATCTCATCGCTTTCTCATTGGTAACAGTCTGAAATACATCTTTTCATTATAACAACTAAACAGTCATTAAGAGCTGATCACTAATCCGATATCGGTGATCTGTTTTCGCAATCTTCATTACTGAAAATCATCTTTCCACATTTGCAGTTGCGACATGCAAATCAAAACTAACTTTAACAGTTTATAAACCAAAGGATGGGATATATGTTACCATTTATAATCAGCCAGCATACGAGAAAGATCTCCAAGACTCTTTAAATGACTAAATCTTTCATCACTTTGAGCATTATTAATATATATACCTAACTGCTGTTCAAGAAATCTGCATTCTGTATGACTAAAATCGCTTGAATAAAACTTGGCTAATTTCATTAGCTTTGAGTAGTCAAACTCAGATAACGAACCAATAAAAGATAAAGATACAACAAAAATAAGCTACTCAGTATTTATCTCAGTAAAGTGATCATTAGACTCCTGAAGCTGCAAATCCAAAACAACATAGAAATAATTTACCTTATAATGATGCATATTTTGTACTCTTGTTTTTTTTTTTGGTCTCTTTGGATCAATAAAATCCTCTTCTATGTCAACCTTCTCAGTATCATACTTCTTACAAATAAAAAACTTTCTCCATGAGAGAATCTCACCCATCATCCCTAAAATTCTGAGGTTGTGTCTTTGTTGATTTTACCAATGACATAGCATTCAAAATATCCCGGTCCTTTTGTTCCAAAGCCTTGGATTAGTTCTCTGTAAGACCTAATAGGTAAATCATCATTTGCAGATAAAACACAAAATCAAAGCTATTAAAGTATATAAAGAAACCATATTCTTGACGTCTTTTTGGGTCTTCTATGCCCTCATTTTGAATATGCTTAAGTACATTGATAATAGGAGAAAATAACTCAACCAAACACAGAACAATTTTGTAGTGAGAACCCCAACGAGTTTATCTTGGTCTTTGAATAAAAGCCTCTTCATTTAACCTTTTTCCTGTGCTGATTTCACCATCAATAATATCTTTCTTGATCAGTTTCTTATGATCTTCACGAATCATATACTTTATTGCACCAACGATGGGTTGGGAAGGACAATAAAACTCACCGGAAGAAGAATCATATCCATGGATAGAGTCTTGTGGTTAGTTTCTACCACGCTTCTCACACTTGAGAAAGAGAGACAAATCAGTGTAGAAATATGTTATAAAATGAGGTGGCTGTTAGAGTTTTTTGTTTTTTATAAGTAGGTAAGAATGATTGTTTTTTTTTTCTACTAAGAAGGTAAGAGTGATTGTTAAGAGAGAATAAATGTTATAAAAAATATTATCTTATATAAAAAAGGAAAATTTATGAAAATAGAATTAGATTTTTTGTTATAGTTTTTTTTAAAAAAATATTCAATATGTATAAATCGTGCTATTTATTTACTTTTAACTAGGTGATTTTCCCGTGCTCATGCACAGATATAAATATTTATAAAAAATAACTAAATTAAAATTATTGGTTACTATTATCTTTTATTTATTTATAAGTTTTTATTTGTTTTGTCAACTATATGTATTCATGTAGATAGAAGATTGTTCTAAATAATTTTAAGAAGTTATATATCTTATTAAATATGTTTTTGGTATAAAAATTTAGATAAGTACCATAATTTATTATGTGTATATATATTCTTTCGAATTGAAATACAATTAGTTTTTGCTTCTCTTTAATATTAAAAAGTTTTAATAATAGCAAAATAAATATAATAATTAGAATTTTTTAAAGGTATCTATGTAATTGACCTTCGTAAAAATTAAAGTGAATGCAACACATATGAAATTGACTTTCAAATAATATTATAAAGATTTATTTACATTCAAATGTTGACATGGCCGTTTGTGAAAACTTGACTTTCATCATAGAAAACTTAGCTGTATTTGTTTTTTTTTTTTTTTTTACTTTTGACTTTTGGTTATAAGTTAGTTATTGGCTTCTGACCAAGAAAAAGTAAAAATTAGTTATATTTGCTTTCTCTTTTGAGTCTAAAAACATTCTACAAAACTGTAAGAAGAATTCGGTCTCGGAGTTATATGCTTTCTCCATTATCATGCTGCCTAACATATTGGAGAAAGTTGATAAAACTATTTTTTATCATTAAAAAATTGCAAAGAAACTGGTAGTGAATTAAAACACGTAATGAAGATCAATAAAACGATTGTCTGTCAATAATAAAACGATTAATATTCATAAACCACACGTGATATTATTTTTCGAGATTGTCAAACAAAATAGTTTTTGATAATCTCGACAAGAAATAAGCTTAAAATATAACATAATCAATAGTACATGCTAGTTTCTGAACGAATATATATGTACCAATATATAAAAAAACACAAATTTTGATCCCAAACAAGACAAAATCTACTCAAATTAGTGAACGCCCACGTTACACATGTTTCTAAAACCCACGTTATATATACTTTAAATAAATAATTGAAAAAATAAATAAATAAATAAGAACTTTACACCAAGAGAAAATATTAAAAAAACAAACAACCGCAGAGAGATAGAACGTTGGGAGGAAGACCGTTGACGAAGTCAAAATCTAACAGTAACCGTCGATTCGAGGCGGCTCTAATCTCAACCACACGATCTTCCCATCCTCCCTTACTTCTTTGTTCCTCGCAATTACCGCGAAAACTCATCTTTCTCATTTTTCAGTCTCTCAGCTAAAACTGTAACATTATTATATATAAACGACCAATTCACTAAAACCTCAAACACACAACAAGTCAATCTTGAAGTTGACCAAAGCGCGTTATTAAGAGAGAGCAAGATGAACACCGGCGGCCAATACACAGATTTCCCGGCGGTGCAAACGCACGGAGGACAGTTCATAAGTTATGATATCTTTGGTAGTTTATTCGAGATCACATCCAAGTATCATCCTCCTATTGTACCAATCGGTCGTGGCGCATATGGAATCGTTTGGTATGTTTTTTTTGGTTTTTCTTGAAAGTTTATTTTCTTGAGATCGGAGTTTTGATAGTTTCTTGGATCTTTCTTTGTGAAGCTCTGTGTTGGACTCAGAGACTAACGAACTAGTTGCGATGAAGAAGATAGCTAACGCTTTTGATAACCACATGGACGCTAAACGTACACTTCGTGAAATCAAGCTTCTTCGTCATCTTGATCATGAAAACGTTAGTATTCTTTTCTTGAAAATATCTGTAGAAATTAGATGAACAAAATTAAATATTTATTTATTTATTATTATGACAGATCATAGCTATAAGAGATGTGGTTCCTCCACCACTAAGAAGACAGTTCAGTGATGTTTATATCGCTACTGAGTTAATGGACACTGATCTTCATCAGATCATTAGATCTAACCAGAGTTTGTCAGAGGAACACTGTCAGGTAATAAAACTCTTTTTTGACTTTTTTTTTTTTGGTCAGAATTAATAATAGTTTCCAAGGTTGAAAAAAAAAAAATGAAAAACTGACATGAATCTTCTTGTGAAACAGTACTTCTTGTACCAGCTTCTTAGAGGGCTCAAGTACATACACTCGGCTAATGTTATTCATAGAGATCTAAAGCCGAGTAATCTTCTACTGAATGCGAACTGCGATTTAAAGATCTGTGACTTTGGTCTTGCTAGACCGACTTCAGAGAATGAGTTTATGACCGAGTATGTTGTTACGAGATGGTATAGAGCACCTGAGCTTCTGTTGAACTCATCAGATTACACAGCTGCTATTGATGTTTGGTCTGTTGGTTGTATCTTTATGGAACTCATGAATAGAAAGCCTTTGTTCCCTGGTAAAGACCATGTCCATCAAATGCGCTTATTGACAGAGGTAAAAAGACAAGATTAGATAAAAAATATCTAAAACATGGATTTATAATTTTTTGGCCTGTTTTGTAATGTGATGAAATGTGTGAATCTTGCAGTTGCTTGGCACACCGACAGAATCTGATCTCGGGTTTACAAACAACGAGGATGCTAAAAGATACATCCGGCAACTTCCCAACTTCCCTCGCCAGCCATTGGCAAAACTTTTCTCTCATGTTAATCCAATGGCCATTGATTTAGTTGACAGAATGTTGACTTTTGACCCCAACAGAAGAATCACTGGTAAGTGTTATATATTTTATATATATACATGTTCTCTGTTGGTTACTTATGATCATATCATTATGGTTTGACTGATCCAAAACTAAAAACACTTTCCACTATTTTGCTTTGTGCAGTTGAAGAAGCTCTGAATCACCAGTACCTTGCCAAATTGCACGACCCAAATGATGAGCCAATCTGTCTAAAGCCATTCTCTTTCGACTTTGAACAACAACCTCTAGACGAGGAACAGATAAAAGAGATGATCTACAAGGAAGCCATTGCACTCAATCCAACATATGCTTAATTAGAAGAGCAGCAACCCCGTGAATGCCCGGTATTACCAAATATCCATCCGAATCGCTGCTTAGTATCTTTGCCTGTTCTTTTATTCATCTACTTTTACATATGTAATCTTGTAATCGTATTTGTTTCTTCATGTTTTATTACTGCTAGTGAGTGTATGTAACTCTGATGTAAAGTACTCCAGTTATGAAATCATTCCTTCACACTTTCTTACTTCACATACCGAGTCTTATACTATAAAGTAAACAAAAGAGAAGAAGGAATCTAGTTCTTTGAAAATGCTCATCTAGCCGGAGTTTCCAATTCTTAAAATTAGTGGGCGCCACTGTGGTTAGTTGTCTGTTCACATTTAATGACTTTTATGAGATTTTTGTGATATTGGCTCTAGGTAGCTAGCTACTTGCATTATTGAAGTAAAGTAAGTATGGTCGAATCATTGGCAATAATTTGGCAAATGGGTCTTTATTTGGTATTATCCTTTACCGGACAATTTAGAGTTGACTTATTACATGTTAGATAGGATAAAAATGTTGTCTTCACACAGGCTGTTTGAAGGTGACAGTGATGGCTCAACTCACATCAGAGGAAACGCTTTTTGTTTTATACTTTTTTAACGTTTCTTGTTGGAGGCTGCTGCTCGTGGAGAATAAAATATCGTGACCATCGAAAGTCATCTTCTTTAAACATTAGGGTTGTTGTATCATTGCTTATATATCTTCCAGAATTTCAGGCCATTGTTGACAAAAAAAGGTAAAATATCTCTGCTTCATTTTGACATGGCTGGTTCAGTTTCCGGCGATGCAGAAACACAAATGTCAGAAGAGTCAACCACCAAACGCCGTGGTGGAGGTTGGATCACCTTTCCGTTTATGATAGGTGAGAGATTCTGTTTCTCTGTTTTCACAACTTACATGATGACCATTACAACTTAGAACAAGAAACTGAAACTACCTATCTTTCTATGGTGCAGCTACTTTGTTAGGCCTGACAGTAGCTGCTTGGGGTTGGTTACTTAACCTGATCGTCTACTTGATTGAGGAATTTAACGTGAAGAGCATCGCAGCAGCTCAGATTGCCAACATAGTTAGTGGTTGTATATGTATGGTTCCAGCCATTGGAGCCGTTGCTGCTGACTCTTTCTTTGGAACCATCCCTGTTATCTCAGTTTCTGCTTTCATTTCTCTTATGGGCGTAGCTCTTCTGACTCTAACAGCTTCGCTTGACTCTTTGAGACCGAACCCTTGTGAGACAACTTCAAGCCTATGCCAATCTCCTTCGAAAATCCAGCTCGCTGTCCTTTATACGGCCATAACTCTAGCCTCTATAGGAACAGGTGGGACAAGGTTTACTCTAGCAACCGCTGGTGCGAACCAGTACGAAAAAACTAAAGACCAAGGCAGCTTTTTCAACTGGTTTTTCTTCACAACGTATCTAGCCGGAGCTATAAGTGCAACTGCCATTGTCTATTCTGAAGACAACGTAAGCTGGACCTTGGGGTTTGGTCTGTGTGTAGCTGCTAATCTCTTCAGCTTTTTGGTTTTCATCTTGGGGAAAAGATTCTACAAGCATGACAAGCCCTTAGGGAGTCCCTTCACAAGTCTACTTCGCGTCATTTTCGCCGCGGTACTCAAAAGAAAAGCTGTGGTTTCCACCAATGAAAAAGACTACCACAATGAATCAATCTCAATGCCAACAAGGAGTTTGAGGTAACTAACTAGCTTGAGAACCGCAGTTTCAGTGTAGCATTGATAGGCCACTCTAATGACTTTCTCAAACACGCAGGTTCTTTAACCGTGCAGCGTTGAAACAAGAAGACGAGGTTAAACCAGACGGTACAATTCGTAATCCATGGAGACTATGTAGCGTTGAACAAGTGGAAGATTTCAAAGCAGTCATAAGAATCATCCCTCTTGCATTAGCCACAATATTCTTGAGCACTCCAATAGCGACGCAGCTAAGCTTAACAGTTCTTCAAGGTCTAGTGATGGACAGGAGTCTTGGTCCTAACTTCAAAATCCCTGCAGGTTCTCTCCAAGTCATTACACTTCTCTCCACTTGCCTGTTTATTATAGTCAACGATCGGTTTCTCTACCCATTTTATCAAAAGCTAACAGGAAAGTTCCTCACACCGCTCCAACGTGTCGGGATAGGCCATGTTTTCAACATTCTAAGCATGGCCGTGACTGCCTTAGTTGAAGCAAAGCGCTTGAAGATAGTAGAGAACGGTCATTTCCTCGAGTCATCATCTATTGCTGACATGTCTGTCTTATGGCTATTCCCTCCTCTAGTCATAGTAGGAATCGGTAAGGAATTGATTTTCAGACAAATCTATCAACTTGAATTAATATCAAAAAGATAACGATCTTGGTTTTGTCGTTTGCTTGCAGGAGAGGCTTTCCATTTCCCAGGGAATGTAGCTTTGTGCTATCAAGAGTTCCCAGAGTCTATGAGGAGCACAGCAACGTCGATTACTTCGGTGGTGATTGGTATATGCTTCTACACAAGCACTGCTCTAATCGATCTGATTCAAAGGACAACAGCTTGGTTACCTGATGACATAAACCATGGAAGAGTTGACAATGTTTACTGGGTTTTAGTCATTGGAGGAGTCTTGAATCTTGGCTATTTCCTTGTGTGCTCATGGGTTTACAAATACAGAAATCTCGACGATGATGATCATGAGCGAGATGTTTCTGTTTCACACTCTTCTACTTTGTCCTCATGATCTGATGAGTGAAAGAAAGAGAAAACATGTTCTTTATTGTTGCTATCTTCCAGTGTTCTGTAACGGGAGAGCTTCGTCTGAAAGTATCTTCAATTTGTAGCCATTTAGAAGTGTGTATATATATATATATATATATATTTTTTTTGTTTCTTCGTCCTCCCAAAACTGTTTCTCCCTACAACAGTCTCAATAACCCTAAAGAACACTCTCATGATACTGTATTTTCAGTTTCTGAGAAATGACATAAAAAGACTTTCCGAAGATCCTTATCATTACCAAGACTAAAAAATAACTCTAGTGTAAGAAATATCTACACTTCTCTACATAACATCTCTCTTCGTTACCACAAGCTGCATCCATTATAAGGGTTCAGATGTAAGATGGAAAGGTGCTTCACCAAGCCATATTTTCTAAAGAAAAGAAAATAAGATAGTAACCATGATTCAAAAGTTTATTTTATACGGATGATGAACCAAAAACTATAAATATTTTACATTCAATCCAATACCTGATGGAAAAAAAAACAATAACTTAATGAGAATTTGCAAGACCCAAATCTGGATCTACTGCAGGTGTAATTAAGTTTAGTCACCAGCTGGTGTTGCTTCTGAGAAACCCAATCGCACTTAAGAATGAAATTTACAAGCCCAAGTCAAAGCTCGTCGATGTGAGTCATTATTTATTGTCATTCAATGACTTGCAAAACGTTTTTCCGTGAGTTTACTTCTATAAGTAGCTGCTTGTATTATTGATGTATGATCAAATGCTTAGAAATAATAGGACAAGTGGGTCTTTCTTTAGTGTCTCCAGTAACAGGACAAACAAGTTTTAGTTGACTTCTTGAAACGTCATATCGAAAGCGATTGCCTTCACACAGGTTGTTAGAAGCTGACAGATATGTCTTAACTCACAAGTCACAGCTACGCACGTTTTGAGTTCCTTTTCTTTTGGTTTCTTAAGTTTTCGTTTGAGAAGAGGCTGCTGATGGAGAATAAAATATCGTGGACCCTAAAAAGTCATCAGCATCTTCAATCATCCTTGTTTTGTAATATTCGCTTATATATAGTTAAGAGTATTTCTAGCCATTGTTAACAACGTAGTGAAAGAGCTCTTCTTGCATGTTTAGAAATGGCTGTTTCGGTTTCCAGCGATGCAGAAGCACCGACGTCAGCGGATTCCAACACCAAACGCCACGGTGGAGGTTGGATCACCTCCCCGTTTATGATAGGTAAGAGTTTTTGTTTCTCTGTGTGTTTTTATCTTCAAATCGTTGCATAAACTTCATATAACCATAGAAGAAGACAGTTCATAAAAGCTACTTTGTATGGTGCAGCTACGTTGTTCTTCCTGTCAATATCTGTGTTCGGTTGGTTAGTTAACTTGATCGTCTTCCTGATTGAAGAATTCAACATGAAGAGCATCGCGGCTGCTCAGATTACCAACATTGTTGCTGGTACTACCTTTATTTTCCCAGTCTTTGGAGCCATTGCAGCAGATTCTTTCTTCGGAACCATTCCTGTTATCTCAGTCTCAGCTTTAAGTTCTCTAATGGTAAAGTTCAAAAAAACACATTCTCTACTTTTGTTCCTCTCTAGAACAGAAACTCACCAACTTCTTCCACTCCTTGATCAGGGCGTTTTTCTGCTGACTCTAATCGTATTCCTTGACTCGTTAAAACCAAAACCATGCGAAACAGCGTCAAGCCTATGCGAATCCCCGTCGAAAGTCCAGCTCGGCGTCCTTTACACGGCCATTACTCTAGCCTGTGTGGGAGCAGGTGGGAGCAGGTTCACCTTAGCCACTGCTGGTGCGAATCAGTTTAAGAAAATTAAAGATCAAGGAGGCTTTTTCAACTGGTTCTTCTTCACATGGTATTTAGCCGCTGCTATAAGTACAACAGCTGTTGTCTATGCAGAAGAAAACATCAGCTGGACTTTCGGGTTTGGTCTCTGCCTAGCTGCTAATCTGTTAGGCTTTTTGATTTTCATCTCGGGGAAAAGATTATACAGACATGACAAGCCCTTGGGAAGTCCGTTCACAAGTCTACTCCGCGTCATTTTCGCATCAGTAATCAAAAGGAAGGCTGTGGTTTCCACCAACGAGAAAGACTACCACAATGAATCAATAACGGCAGCACCCACAAAGAGTTTCAGGTAAAAAAACTAGTTCAAGAACCGCAGTTTGAGTCCGAGTTTCTTGTAAGAAAAAATAGCCTCGAGAACAAGCTAACGAGGCTTCATATATACAGGTTCTTTAACCGTGCAGCTCTGAAACAGGAAGAGGATGTTAAACCAGACGGTACAGTTCGCAATCCATGGAGACTATGCAGTGTTCAGCAAGTTGAAGATTTGAAAGCGGTCATCAGAATTATCCCTCTTGCATTAGCGACTATATTCTTGAGCACTCCACTAGCGATGCAGCTAAGCTTAACAGTTCTTCAAGGTCTAGTGATGGACCGGAGTCTTGGCCCTAGCTTCAAGATCCCTGCAGGCTCTCTCCAAGTCGTAACACTTCTCTCCACTTGCTTATTTATCTTAGTCAACGATCGGTTTCTATACCCATTTTACCAAAAGCTAACCGGTAAGTTCCCCACGCCGCTTCAAAGGGTGGGAATAGGCCATGTGCTTAACATTCTAAGCATGGCCTTGACTGGCATAGTTGAAGCAAAGCGATTGAAGATAATACAGAACGGTCATTTTCTCGGATCATCATCCGTTGCTGACATGTCAGCCTTGTGGCTGTTCCCTCCTCTAGTCGTAGTCGGAATTGGTAAGGAATTGATTCCGTATAAGTCACTCCATTCCAAAAATGAGATCTAAATAATCATTTTTTTTTTTTTTGGCTGTTGCTTGCAGGAGAAGCTTTCCATTTCCCGGGAAATGTTGCTTTGTGCTATCAAGAATTCCCAGAGTCTATGCGGAGCACCGCAACGTCGGTTACCTCGGTGGTGATTGGGTTGTGCTTCTACATAGGCACTGCTCTAATGGATCTGATTCAGAGGACCACGTCGTGGTTACCAGATGACATAAACCACGGAAGAGTTGACAATGTTTACTGGGTTTTAGTCATTGTAGGAGTCTTGAATCTTGGCTATTTCCTTGTGTGTTCTTGGGTTTATAAATACAGAAACCTGGAGGATGATGGTCATGAAAAAGATGTTGTCGTCCCTCCTTCATGATCTCAAAGAACGTGTCCTTTGTTGGCATCTGAAGTTCTGACCTTTGTTTTACAGTATTTCTCACTCTATAGTCACTGAAAGCTATTTTACTTGTTCTGTTCTTCGAAGCTATTTCTCTCTTGTTCTTGCAACAGACTCAACTTTGACCAAATTGGTCTGAGAGGATAGTTTTGCTGATTTAAAGATAAGTGACGTTTAGTTAAATATTTTGCTCTTGGTATCAATTTTTTATTACATTCACCTACCTAATTGTAGTACGACAACAGAGGATAGAATGTCAAAATGTTGTTAGGTATTTTATGGACAAATGTAAATAATTACCAAATCATTATAGCATAACACGTGTTTCGTACTAGATCACCAAAAACATAAAATAAAAAGCACATATTTTCAGTACAACTTATATCTTCTTCTTCCTCTGAGTTACCACGATAAAACCAGAACCTATACTCATTAAACTCATGATTTCTTTACGGTAATCTTATACTAGGCAACGTTAACTCTTTGGTTTTTGAGATACATAACTATCGAGGATGCTTCAACGTTGATGATAATTACATAACCATAACAACATTTAGAACAAATCTTGATCCAATCAGTCTCGGGACCCTTCTTAACATTGTCATAATTGACATAAAGAATATACAAAGATGATTAGTGGATAATACTATTGAAGATCTCGCTAAAATCATTTTTAGTTGTTTATTATATCCACCAACGTGATATTGGAAAACGACAACAGTAGATGAAATGTCAGAATTTTGTTAGGTATTATATTATTAAAGGCCAAAGATCAATTTCAAATCATTGCACCAAGAGAAATTGTTCTGCATTTGCGCTTATATATAATTTTAAGGCTCCTATCTGACTACAATATCACATACAAACACAAGTCAAAAGTAACTCCTGATTCTTCTTATTATCTGTCATGGCTGATTTAGTCTCTAATGACACAGAATCGCAATGTTCTGGCGACCCTGGCAGCAAGCGTGGTGGCTGGATCACTCTTCCGTTCATGATTGGTTTGTGTCTTTTTGGTCTATGTTTTTCGGTTCAAAACACACAAAGAAATAATAATTATCGTATGGTTCTATGTGGTGCAGCTACGATATTTGGACTGGCCATAACTTCTTTCGGATGGATACAAAACTTGATTGTCTTCTTGATCGAGGAATTCAACATCAAGAGCATCGCTGCTGCTCAGATTTCTAATATTTTCAATGGATGTCTTTCCATGTTGCCTGTCGTTGCAGCCATTCTAGCTGATTCTTTCTTTGGAAACATTCCAGTCATCTCGGCTTCTGCTTTCATCTCTCTGCTAGTAAATCCAAAACATTCATTCTCTATAATCTTCTAATGTAAAAGCTCATTTCCAAAACGTTATTACTTTTTCAGGGCATCTTTCTTTTGACACTTATCGCTTTTTTGGACAACTTGAGACCTAGACCGTGTGAAACAGGCTCAATCCTATGCGAATCAGCATCAACATTCCAGCTTGGGGTATTGTATGCAGCCTTAGCTCTAGTGACTACTGGAACAGCTGGGACACGAGTGACTTTGGCATCTGCTGGTGCAAACCAATATGACAAACCTAAAGATCAAGGAAGCTTCTTCAACTGGTACTTCCTCACGGTAAATATAGGCGCGATTACTAGCACAACAGCAATCGTGTATACTCAGGACAATGCTAGCTGGAAGCTCGGGTTCGGTCTCTGCGTTGCTGCTAATTTGATCGGTTTCATCATTTTCATCTCCGGGAAGAGACTCTACAAGCATGACAAACCAATTGGAAGTCCCTTCACAAGTTTAATACGTGTTTTAGTTGCTGCCACAGTGAAAAGTAAGGCTGTGATCTCATCCAAAGACGAAGACTATTATCACCGTGGGATTGGAGAAATTGACAAGACTTCTGCTGTAATGCCCTCCAAGAGCCTCAGGTGAGAACAAAAAGCCTGACTGATTCATGAAACTTAAAACGACAACTGAAACATCTTTCCATGTGCAGTTTCTTTAACCGTGCAGCGTTGAAGACAGAAGGGGAGAGCGGTAACACAGTTAATAACACGTGGAGACTATGCTCAGTTCAGGAAGTAGAAGATTTCAAAGCTGTTATTCGACTTCTTC
Organism: Sisymbrium altissimum; assembly: GCA_900406495.1. Lineage (NCBI taxonomy): Eukaryota > Viridiplantae > Streptophyta > Magnoliopsida > Brassicales > Brassicaceae > Sisymbrium > Sisymbrium altissimum. The sequence continues at coordinate 13,628 of OVBI01000631.1, forward strand.
CTCTGTGGTTAACCATCATCTTCGTTAGTATTCCCATTGTGGTGCAATCAAGCATGATGGTACTCCAAGCTCTAGTCACGGACCGTAGGCTCGGCCCTCACTTTAAAGTCTCGGCCGGGTCTGTTCAAGTCATATCAATCATCTTCTCATGCATCTTCATCATAATGAACAACTGGTTTGTCTATCCCATGTACCAGAAGCTGACCAACAAGACGCTCACAGCGCTTCAAAAGGTTGGTATAGGCCATGTTTTCACCATCCTAAGCATGGCGGTCTCCGCAGTTGTGGAAGCAAAAAGGCTGAAAACAGTTGAAAATGAGCATCCCATGTCAGTGTTATGGCTGTTTCCTCCTCTCGTAATAGTAGGAATAGGCGAGGCCTTCCAATTACCGTCCAGCACTGAATTGTTCTATGCAGAATTCCCTGAGTCTTTGAGGAACACCGCGATTTCATTGGCCTCAGTGATGATTGGAATCTCGTATTATCTAAGCACAGCTCTGATCGATCTAATCCAGAGAACCACCGAATGGTTACCAGATGACATTAACCACGGAAGAGTTGATAATGTTTACTGGGTTTTAGTCATAGGAGGAGTGTTGAACTTTGGGTATTTCCTTGTTTGTTCTTGGTTTTACAAATATAGAATCATCAAGGATGATGATCAAGAACAAGATCCCAAAAACGTTACAATCTAAGACACAGATTGGTCTTTGTTTCAATTTAAGTTACTGTATTTGTGTTTGCATTGTTGATATATTTACCACCTTACATATGGAATGGAACATCTTCACAAATTAGTACTACTACAAAGTCTTTCTCCAGCATTTTAAGCCGTCCAGTATATAAGAAGAAGGATGTGAAGGGTTTTAAGACATCTTGGGATACTTATAAATTTTCGCATTGCAAGACATTAACAACTTCTTTTTGTTTCAGAACTTAATAAAAAGAGAAATAAACAAAGTCTCTATTCTCGAGTTTTTACAAGATAAAAATTTAGGATCCTCAAGTTTTGAATAACAAATTTTAATTGTGTAAAACGATTAGTTTTTTTCTTTGTATGTTAAATTATGAATAAAAAGAGCAATCAATAAATTATGACTCTCACAATCACGTATGAATTTATATAAGGATTATTTTTCTTTGTATGTTAAATTATGAACGAGAGTATACGAAGTTCTGGAAAAATCATTTTCTTAGTTGTTTATTACATTCACCAACGCGATATGAAAAGTATGTTTTCACTCTGTAGCTGAAAGCTATAAGCTATTCTACTTCCTCCATTCTTTGAATCTATTTCTCTCTTGTTCCTGCAACAGTCTTAACTTTGACCAAATCAGACTCAGGACACTTTTGCTGATTATGAAAAGTGACAGAAAACTATTGAAGATTTGATCAAATCGTTTTCAGATTTCTATACATTCACCTACCTGATTTTTAGTACGACACCAGAGGATAGAATGTCAAAACGTGATTAGGTATTTTTTGGACAAATGCGAATCATTACCAAATCATTTCTATTGCATAGTTTCAGTAATTGATCACCAAAACATAACATAACAAATAAATATTTTCATTACAGTATCGGGACACTTTTAAATAAGGTCATATTTGACATAAAGATTATACTATTGAAGCTGGCTAAAATCATTTTTAGTTATTTATTATATCCACCAACTGTTAGGAAAATAGCAGTCAAATTAGCGATACGTCAGATTTATGGGAGTTATAAAACACAAAAATTTGATAACAGAGTTGGGCCAATTTTGCTTACGTCTGCCAACCAGCTACATATCTTTTACTATTAACTAGGAGATTCTCCCGTACTGCTATGTACGGATTAATAAATACAAACGTTATTTATTTTTAAATTTTATTATTAGTACATACTAAATTTGAGAAAGATTTTACTTTTTTCATCATTTTAATTGTTGTTTTCTGTTCTTTTTTTAAAATTCACATACTTTTATTAAGTTATATACTATTTGTACATATTTTAGAATACAAATTAATGAATTATATAAAAAATTTTAAAAATCATCTCAATCGTTACAAAAAAAATATTGGTAACTACATTTATTTTTAAGTTTTGTTTAATTATTATTGGTCGTTTACATTCTCTCATTTTTTTTTCTAATCCTATAATCAGTATGGATAATTTACATGGATGATTAATATGAATTTCAAAATACAAATTAATTGAATTTACTAGAAATTATGTCTATTAATTTTTTTTTATGCTTTTTGTATAGTTTATCCGATATTCATAGATAATAAATGTAAAAATGTCATTATTTTCAGAAAATCCAAAATTTAAAACTCAACCACAAAATTTTAAATATGAAATAAAATATATTTTATGAATTTCCTATATATATTTGGGTGAATCCAGATAAAAAAATATTATAAACATGTAAATAAGCTTTTAAATCATATGAGTACATTTGTTTTTAATTTGATGTTAGATTTTGAAGCAGCAAAATTTTATTTAAAATAAGTTAAAATAGAATAAATTACAATATTATTTTTTACAATATATTTATAATTTATGACTTATAACAAAATTATTAAATTTTAGTAACTTATGTTAGTTAGTTTTATATTGGTATGTGTAAACATAACCTGCTTTTATTGATGTTTAATTATCCAAGAGACTTATATTACAGTTAAAATTAAATAAATTATCCAAATAATCATTTGTCTAGACTACCAATATTTTTCTTCATGGTTTAATGAAATTTAATTAGTGTTAAAAGAAGAAAAACTAACTAAGTTCCATATTATATGAGCTATGTTCAATCAATTAAATATGCTAGCCAAAAAGTTTTGTAGAAAATTTAATCATTTAATTATCAAAATATTATTAATTGAACTTTTTTTAGTTAGAACCAAGACAAAATAATAAAAATTCTTTAAATTTATTTTTCAAGTTGATGATGACTTGATTTGTTTTTTATTGTTTAATGATGAAAAAAAATTTTTTGTTGCTTTTTCCAAATTTTTTTTCATTAAAATTTTGAAATTGCTTTAATATTGAAACATGATTTCGATTTTATATTTTTTTCTATTTGGAATCTGATCAAAAAAAAATTTCTTGATTTATCAAATTTACTAATTGATAAATGATTTTAAAATTTATCATATTGTATCAATCACCTTATATAATTTTGGTAGGTATAGGAAGACTTTTTAGGTAATTTATATTAATACGATCAGATTATATTAACATATATATTTATTTTCTTTTGTATAAGATTCAATTAGATATTTTTATTTTGTGAATACATACAAATAAAAACTATTGAGAGAAAATATCTAACTTATAACTAACTTAGTAAATTTTACATGAAAATTTACTATTTATATGTCATTTATTTTTAGAAATTTTATAGAATTATGCATATGTTTTTTTTATTTTTATTTGTCTCTATTAGTTAAAAAATTATATTTTAATTTGAGATTATAATAATTAGTCAATTTGGTCATGTTATAATTGTTTATAAGCCATATCACATTTTTGGCTATGCAATGTCATATTTTTTTAGAGGAGAATTAATTCAATGATATGACATCTCTGCCAACTTTAAAAATTTGCTTCTCAATTACACACAAGAACTAAGAGATCCCTGCGCCATGCGCGAAAAGTGACAGATAAAAATTTTCTATTTTATAAGGAAAACAACTCATAAATATAGAAAATAAAGATCTAAAATAATTTTGAATAGAAACACATACTTAAAGCTTTAAGATATCATAAAGAACTTCAAAAATTTCATTGAGGGGGAGGGAGAAATGCCACAATTTTCTTATATGTAGATCTTTACGGTAGGTGAATAGATGATAGATAAAAATAGTTTTTTATTATTTTTAATTAATTATTTCCTATATATATTAAATTTATGAATAATTTTATTATTTTCATAATTTTATAATTGTTCTCTATTAATTTATTTTAAAATTCACATATTAGTTTATAAACATATTTATATTATATGAGTTATAACTAAAGTTACTGATTTTGTATTTTATTTTAATGAGGATAAATTTAACCTATTTTTTATTTTTAATCATCTAAGTGGTTATTAAACGTTTTACCAAGATGTTCATACTGCAATTAAAATTAAATAGAGTAGCATAGTATTGCTTCGTACCAAAACTTACTTTTTTTATTTGTTGAAATTTATTCCATATTAAAAAATATATATTATATGAATTATGAAAAATTTGTATATTAGATTAGATTTTAACGATTTTACTAAATTAAAGGTGTTAGCCAAAAACATTTATAAAATTTTTCAAACATATTTTTGAATATATTTATTGAATTTTATCTTTAGTTAAACCCAAAATGAAATAATAAAAAAAATCTTTACTATTTTTTCTTTAAGACAATGATGACTTGATCTATTTATTTTTTTTTTGCTTTTTTTCCCAAATTTTGTTTTTATAAAAAAAATTTGAATTTTATTTAAAAAGTATTAGAAATATGATTTAGATCTTATATTTCTTTTTTTTGGAATCAGACAAAAATATGTTATTTGATTGATCAAATTTACTAATTAATAAATGTTGAAAAATTATCATGTTTTACTAGTTACCTTATATACTTTTAGTAACTCTCGAAATATTTTTAAATGATATATATTAATCTGATTAGATTTTATTAACATGCATATTGAATTTAATTTTATATACATTTTTTGTATAAGATGTAATTCGAATTTTAAATTAAATATTTATGTAAGAATAAATATATATTTAATCATTTAATAATTTTTAGTTGTTCTTATGAAAATATGATGAAACGATATTTTTTAGAAATATTTGAATCTTATATTATATACATACATCATTATAATAAAGAATTAAAAAACTAAAATTTAGTAATTAAGATAAATGTAATAATATTTGGTCACATATATCTTATATTATATGCATACATCATTTATAATAAAGTACCGAAAAATAAAATTTAGTAATAAACATAAATGTAATAATATATGGTCATATATATCTTAAAGAAAATCATTAATGTCATAATATCTATGTCATAATTTTTTATATGTCATATGATCTTTTAATTATGTCATGTTGTCTTTTTTAAAGGAAAATGAATTTAGTGAAAACATCTCATCAATTTACTCCTCAATTATAGACTAGGGAATATTAATTTTCTTACAAAGCAGAATTTCCTTTTCTCTCTCACGCAGTCTTCCTTTCTTTCTCTTTCGTTTGTGTGTTTGGGATGATTTGGAGAGAAGAGATCACCATGCGTATACAGGGGAGGTTCAGAAGTTGGTGAAACAGAATTTTTTGACAAAACAGACTTCTCCTTTTGTTGACATTTTTTACCGTTTCACCGTCCACTGTAAACCACGTGACTAACAGCAAAGAAGATCAATATCAAATCGTCGCACCAAGAGAAATTTGCATTTGCGTTTATATATAATATTAAGGCTTCTATCTGACTGTATTATCACACACAAACACAAGTCTATAGTAACTAGCTCCTAATTCTTCTTGTTTTCTGTCATGGCTGATTTAGTCTCTTGTGACACAGAAGCGCAACGCTCTGGCCATCCAGGCAGCAAGCGTGGTGGCTGGATCACTTTTCCGTTCATGATCGGTTTGTGTTCTTGGATTTTTGTTGTTGTTGTTGAGTGTTAAAGCATAAAGACAAGTGATAATGATTGTGTGGTTGTATGTGGTGCAGTTACGGTATTAGGACTGGCCATCACTTCTTTCGGATGGGTAATGAACTTGATTGTCTTCTTGATCCAGGAGTTCAACATCAAGAGCATAGCTGCTGCTCAGATTTCAAATATTTTCAATGGATGTCTTTCCATGTTGCCTTTTGTTGCAGCCATTCTAGCTGATTCTTTCTATGAAATCATTCCTGTTATCTCGGCTTCTGCTTTCATTTCTCTGCTCGTAAATTCAAAACTCATTGATTATCATTTTCATCATTTTAAAATTCATACAAATCTAATCATTTTCAAAACGTTTTTTTTTCTAGGGCATCTTTCTTTTGACTCTTATCTCCTCTTTGGATTACTTAAGACCTAGACCGTGTGTAACAGGCTCAATTTTATGCCAATCACCATCAAAATTTCAGCTTGGGATTTTGTATGCAGCCTTAGCTCTAGTGACTACTGGAACAGCTGGGACAAGAGTAACTTTAGCATCTGCTGGTGCAAACCAATATGAGAAACTTGAAGATCAAGAAAGCTTTTTCAACTGGTACTTCCTTGCGGTAAATACAGGTGCTTTTATTAGCGCGACAGCAATTGTATATACTCAGGACAATGCTAGCTGGAAGCTCGGGTTCGGTCTCTGCAGCGCTGCTAATTTGATCAGTTTCATCATATTCATCCTCGGGAAGAGACACTACAAGCATGACAAGCCAATGCGAAGTCCCTTCACAAGTCTAATCCGCGTTTTAGTTGCTGCCACAGTGAAAAGAAATGTTATGATATCATCCAACGACGAAGACTATCACCATGGGATCGGAGAAAATGACAGGACTTCTACTGTGAAGCCCTCCAAGAGCTTCAGGTGAGACCAGAAAAGCTTGAAACATTCATGAAACTTAAATGAGAACTGAAAGAGCTTACATGTGCAGGTTCTTGAACCGTGCAGCATTGAAGACCGAAGGGGAGAGTGGTGACACAATTAATAACATGTGGAGACTGTGCTCTGTTCAGGAAGTGGAAGATTTCAAAGCCGTTATTCGACTTCTTCCTCTGTGGTTATCCATCATCTTCGTTAGTATTTCCATTGGGGTGCAAGCAAGCTTGACGGTACTCCAAGCTCTAGTCACGAATCGTGGGCTCGGCCCTAACTTTAAAGTCTCGGCCGGGTCTGTCCAAGTCATAGCCATCATCTCCCCATTCATTTTTATTATAATGAACAACTGGCTTGTTTATCCCATGTACCAGAAGCTGACCAACAAGACGTTCACACCGCTTAAAAAAGTTGGTATAGGCCATGTTTTCACCATCCTAAGCATGGCGATTTCGGCAGTTGTTGAAGCAAAAAGGCTAAAAACAGTTGAAAATGAGCATCCCATGTCAGTGTTATGGTTGTTTCCTCCTCTCGTGATAGTAGGAATAGGCGAGGCCTTCCTATTACCGGCCAATACTGAATTATTCTATGGAGAATTCCCCGAGTCTTTGAGGAACACAGCAACTTCATTGACCACATTGGTGATTGGAATCTCGTTTTATCTGAACACAGCTCTGATCGATCCGATCCAGAAGACCACCGAGTGGTTACCAGATGACCTTAACCACGGAAGAGTTGATAATGTTTACTGGGTTTTAGTCATTGGAGGAGTCTTGAATCTTGGCTACTTCCTTGTCTGCTCGTGGTTTTACAATTATAGAATCATCAAGGACGATGATCAAGAACAAGATTCCAAAGACGTTAAAATCTAAGACACAAATGGTTTTGTTTCAATTTAAGTCATGAAATATAGTAATAAAACCCAGCATCCTAATAAAACCTTTCAATTATATATTTATTATAAAAATAAATTTTGATCATGGCATATATTATATAGGTTTCCTTGGTAAAATAATTCACTAATGATTAATTGGTTTATTCATTATCAACTGCAAATGTAATTTTTGCAAATGGTATTTATTATTAGTATTTGATAACAATCACTAAATTTTGTTTTTACTATTATTTATCGTTCAAAATCGCTTAAAATTTAACATTTGTCATTGCAAATGGTTACAGATAAATAATAAATTTGAAAAAATAAAATTTTATCAAAAAATAATAATTCATTGAAAATAAAATATACATAAAATAAATTAATTAACCATAAATATAGTAAATTAAAATTTAGATATTAAAATATTAAATATATGAATGAATTTGAAATTATATATATATAATATATATATTCTTATACCATACACAAACCTTTGAACTTTCCCTATATGGTATAAGGATACATATAATTTTGATTCAAAGTTATATGTATCCTTATACCAAACACAAATTTTATATTTTAATTTATTATATATATATATATATATACATTATATACATAGTGTATATTTTTATTCATATATTAATCTTCTTCAAACTTTTGAACTTTACCTATTTACCACCCCCCCCCCTTTATGTTAATCCAGAACTTCTAACAAAATCAACATATTTCAAAAGAAACTTAAAATCTTCTACTAATAAATATAATACACTCAAAATAATTTCTATTAAACGATAAATTTATTATTATGTCACAGAAAATTATTTTTCAATTGTAAAGATGATTTATCATGATTAAATTTCACATTTATTTTTGTAATTAAAGTGAAATTTTCATTCTTCTAAAGATCATTTTTAATAATTTAAAATAAATAAAATTTTCTATTTGCTAACAAAAATTCAGCATTTTGTATGGACATAAATAAAGGTGCACGTAAAAGGAAAATTAACGTATATAGATTAGAAAAAGTTATATGGGACTTCACAAAAAAAAAGTATTTATATGGAATATATAAATGATGAAAGAAAGTAAATTACAAAATTTATATAAGTTACACTTCGTAAGCTACTTTTCTTTTATGAAATGGAAAGTGGAAACAGATGCCCGATACACGAATTGCAAGTTACATTACAACAAGGAACGACAAATTCTACATATATAATTGATTAAAACTTTTTCCAAGATGACTTTCGGTAAGTGGTTTTGCACTTCTTTTTTTTTCTTTTTCAGTTCTTAGTCTTTTCATGACTATGACGGTTTCAATTGTTAAAGTTTGAGGTTTTAATGAAATGTGATTTTCATTAAAAAAAACTATGCAGATTACATTGAACGTTTTCAGTTGAAGTTGCAACATAGTAACTGATGTTTATCAAAATTATTATGTCAACTGGCTTAGGTCAGAGTAGATTCACCTTAAGTAATCAATTCCCTCTGATTCGCATTTGCAAGAATCATACTCTTTTTAGAGGCACCAAGCCACCAACTATACTCCTCTGTGATGCACCAACCAAATGTTTGAAAAGGACAACAGAGGATAAATGTGAAAAAGTGGATTAGGTATTAACTGGACAGCTAAGAATCGTTTCAATTCATAGCAAAAAAGATTCAGTATTTCCTTAGATATATTTGTTTAAAGAAATTTGAAAGTAACTTATGCGGCCTTAGTGCTCTGTATTTGCTGGGGTCAGTCTCTTTTTTAGACAGGATCTTGAAGACAGTTAGTGTTCTCGTGATTCTCGTGAGTATATTGGTTAATTTATTTAAAGATTATCTGTAGTGGAGTCTTATGAGTAGTAGACACTACTATTCAAGATCAGACCAAATTCTTTTTTAGTTGGTTATTACATTTACCAACTTCATTTCGGAAAAGGAAAACAGTAGATGGACTGTCAGAACATGATTAGGTAGTTTTGGGTCCAAACAGCAAATCATTGCACCATCATAACCAAATCATTGCACCAACATAAGTCTTCTGCATGATCGCATTTGCTTATAAATAGTGTTTTAAGGCTTTTTCTCTACATCATCACATACAAACATAAGTCAAAGTTACATCTGCTTCCTTCTGTTCTCTTCCATGGCTGGTCCAGTCTCGAGTGATACAGAAGCTCAGATCTCTGGAGATCCAAACAGCAAACGCGGCGGCTGGATAACTTTTCCGTTCATGATTGGTTTGTGAATTTTGTTTATGTTTCATTAAAGCCAGGACATATACAAATGTTGATGTTTGTGGGGTTGGTTCTATGTGGTGCAGCTACATTGTTAGGTCTGTCCATAACTTCTTTCGGATGGGTAATGAACTTGATTGTCTTCTTGATTGAGGAATTCAACATCAAGAACATCGCTGCTGCTCAGATTTCAAACATTGTCAATGGATGCATCAGCATGTTGCCTGTTGTTGCAGCCATTTTAGCTGATTCTTTCTTCGGAAACATTCCCATCATATCCGCCTCTGCTTTCATTTCTCTGACTGTAAGTCTAAGAATCATGGCTGTTTCTCTTCTATGTTCCGTTACAAAAACCTCAACAGTTTTAAACGTTTTTTTTAGGGCATCCTTCTATTGACTCTGATCGCATCTTTGGACTATTTGAGACCTAGACCGTGTGAAACGGGGTCAATATTATGCCAGTCTCCATCGAACCTCCAGCTTGGGGTCTTGTATGCAGCCTTAGCTCTAGTAACTACTGGAGCAGGTGGGACACGGTTCACCTTGGCATCCGCAGGGGCAAACCAATACGAGAAACCTAAGGATCAAGGAAGCTTCTTCAACTGGTACTTCCTTACACTATACGCTGGAGCTATTACCGGCGCAACAGCAATTGTATACACACAGGACAATGCTAGCTGGAAACTTGGGTTTGGCCTATGCGCTGCTGCTAATTTAGTAAGTTTCATTGTTTTCGTCTGCGGGAAGAGACTCTACAAGCATGACAAGCCCATGGGAAGTCCTTTCAAATGCCTGATCCGTGTTGTAGTCGCTGCGACAGTGAAAAGGAAGGCTGTGATTTCTTCTAAAGAAGAAGACTATCACCATGGACCTGAAATAGAGGCCAAGACTTCTGCTCTTATTCCCTCCAAGAGCTTCAGGTGAAACCAAATTTCTTGCATGATTCATGAAACTTAAACCAGAACTGAACGAGCTTTACAAGTGCAGGTTCTTGAATCGTGCAGCGTTAAAGACAGACGACGACTTAAATCAGAAAGAAGGCTTAGCTAATAATATGTGGAGACTATGTTCTGTTCAAGAAGTAGAAGATTTCAAAGCCATTCTCCGAGTTCTTCCTCTATGGTTAGCCATAATCTTTGTTAGTACTCCAATGGTGATGCAAACAAGCTTGATGGTACTCCAAGCTCTAGTCACGGACCGTGGGCTTGGCCCTCACTTCAAAGTCCCGGCCGGGTCCCTCCAAGTCATAATACTCATCACCGCATCCACGTTTATCATAATAAACAACTGGTTTATATATCCCATGTACCAGAAGCTAACCTCTAAACCACTGACACCGCTTCAGAAAGTGGGGATAGGCCAGGTTCTCACTATCCTAAGCATAGCAATATCCGCGGTTGTGGAAGCAAAGAGGCTAAAAGCAGTTGAAAATGGTCGTTCCATGTCAGTGATATGGCTGTTTCCTCCTCTCCTTTTAATGGGAATAGGCGAAGCCTTCCAATTTCCGGGAAATATTGAGTTTTTCTATGGAGAGTTCCCGGAGTCTCTAAGGAACACGGCGACTTCATTGACCTCACTGGTGATTGGAATCTCTTTCTATTTGAGCACAGCTCTGATCGATCTCATTCAGAAGACCACCAAGTGGTTACCAGATGATATTAACCATGGAAGAGTTGACAATGTGTACTGGATTTTAGTCATTGTAGGAGTGTTGAATTTCGGCTATTTTCTTGTCTGCTCTTGGTTTTACAGATACAGAAATCTCCAAGTTGATAATGACGAAGATCCTAAAGCTGTTTCAACGTAAAGACTAAAGAGACAACAACATGCTTGTTTCAGTTTTCTCTTAGTTGTTGCATGGTCCTGTTAACTTCGATGTTTGTGTTCTCAATTTTACCCATGTCAAGTGAGTGTGATTTTCTCTAATCAATGCATGTAATGTCTTAAATTTGTTGGCGTTTTCTCTAATTTGTTACATGCTCAGTTGAATTAGGTAACCTTACAGTAGATTCATCTTTTCCTTTACGTTGGTGCAGTCGACAAACATTGAAACTAACCAGAACGTAAAAAGTAGATATGCTTTCAAAGCAATCATTAAAATTACCTTTTTTTTACTATTTCACAACTTTGTTTTAGTATATTTACCACTTTAGTAAATATATGATTGGCCACACTATATCGCAATTGGTTGGAAAGTATTCGTAGACCAACTTCTGGCTTTCGTCGCTGCTCCTTTTCATTCTTCATTTTTAAAGCAAACTCTGTTGCATGTGTCTTATCTAGCTCAGAACAGACGGCTTAGCTTCTCACACACGAATAGCTGCGGAAGCAAGTTGGTCATGGTCTTTGTGACCTGTTTGTTTTTTTCCCTTTTTTATTTTGTTTCGTACACTCTGTTTAACCTTTTAATTATCTATGAGTTAACCAAAGAACCAAAACAAAAAACCAACAATAAACACTACAAATATAGATACCAACCACAAGAAGCAAACAAAATACTATTATAATCCCTAAAAAAAAATCAAAATTCAACTACTTTCAGGAGTTACTTTGAAGCTCACTGAGACAACCGTTTCAAGAACTGCACCACCTTACTATTGATGCTATTTATATATTTAATAAATTTACAAAAATAATTTGATGATGTGGTTCTAGCGGAAAACAGGGGAAAAATATTTAAAAGAAAAAAAAAAAATTGAACATTCCAATCATGTGTTCAATGACTGTAAAATAAAATAAAAAAAGTATTGGAAATTTGTTAGTCACAAACATAAGACATTTATTAATTACAGTCACCAACCTGTTGTTCCTACAAGACAAGAGTGGATAACATGTCAGAACCTGCTTAGGTAATTTTTTGGAAGAAACAAGATCATTACACAAATCATTTAACCAACATAACATTTCTGTATTTGCTTATATATAGTTTTAGGCTTTTCTCTGCAGGATAAACAAAGTGAAACTAACTCTTACTTTCTCTGTTTTCTATCATGGCTGGTTCAGTCTCTGTTGACACAGAAGCTCAGAGCTCTGTCCACCCCACCAGCAAGCGCGGTGATTGGATTACTTTCCCGTTCATGATGGGTTTGTGTTTTTGGATTTCTTTTGTTGTCTTATGTTTTTGAAGCCAAATCATATACGAAAAGGCTGATAATTATGTAGTTGGTTCTATGTGTTGCAGTTACTTTGTTAGGTCTGTCCATAACATCTTTCGGATGGATATCGAACTTGATCGTCTTCTTGATCGAGGAATTCAACATCAAGAGCATTGCTGCTACTCAGATATCAAATATTGCTAATGGATGTCTCAACATGTTGCCTGTTGTTGCTGCCATTTTGGCTGATTCTTTCTTCGGAAACATTCCTGTCATCTCCGCCTCTACTTTCATTTCTCTGACAGTACGTCCATGACTTATTGATTCGCTTATGTGTTCTGATAGACAAAGCTAACCTGTTCTTCAACGTTTTTTAGGGCATCCTTCTATTGACTCTGATTGCATTTTTGGACTACCTAAGACCTAGACCATGTGAGACAGGGTCAATCCTATGCCAATCTCCATCGAAACTCCAGCTTGGGGTCTTGTATGCAGCTTTAGCTCTAGTGACCACTGGAGCTGGTGGGACGCGGTTCACCTTAGCATCCGCAGGTGCAAACCAATATGAGAAAACTAAAGATCAAGGAAGCTTCTTCAACTGGTACTTCCTCACACTATTTGCTGGAGCTATCACCGGTACAACAGCAATTGTATACACACAGGACAATGCTAGCTGGAAGCTGGGGTTTGGCCTCTGCGCAGCTGCTAATTTGGTAAGTTTCATTGTCTTCATCAGCGGGAAGAGACTCTACAAGCATGACAAACCCATGGTAAGTCCCTTCACAAGCCTGATCCGCGTTGTAGTTGCTGCTATAATGAAAAGGAAGGCTGTCAGTTCCTCTAAAGAAGAAGACTATCACCCTGGGATCGGAAAAGAGGCCAAGACTTCTGCTCTTATTCCCTCCAATAGCTTCAGGTGAAAACAAAATGCTTGCATGATTCATGAAACATAAACCAGACCTAAAAAGAGTTTTACATGCGCAGGTTCTTGAATTGTGCAGCGGTGAAAACCGAGGACGACTTAAATCAAAAAGACGGCTCAGTTAAAAACATCTGGAGGCAATGTTCTGTTCAAGAAGTAGAAGATTTCAAAGCCATTCTCCGACTTCTTCCTTTGTGGCTAGCCATAATCTTTGTTAGTACTCCCATCGTGATGCAAACAAGCTTGTTGGTACTCCAAGCTCTAGCTACGGACCGTAGGCTCGGCCCTCACTTCAAAGTCCCGGCCGGGTCGCTCCAAGTCATAATACTCATCACCGCATCCACGTTTATCATAATAAACAACTGGTTTATCTATCCCATGTACCAGAAGCTAACCCATAAACCACTGACACCGCTTCGAAAAGTGGGGATAGGCCAGGTTCTCACTATCCTAAGCATGGCAATATCCGCGGTTATGGAAGCAAAGAGGCTAAAAGCAGATGAAAATGGTGATTCCATGTCAGTGATATGGCTGTTTCCTCCTCTCGTTATAATGGGAATAGGCGAAGCCTTCCAATTTCCGGGAAATATTGAATTGTTTTATGGAGAGTTCCCAGAGTCTCTAAGGAACACGGCGACTTCATTGACCTCACTGGTGATTGGAATCTCTTTCTATCTGAGCACAGCGCTGATCGATCTGATCCAGAGGACCACCAAGTGGTTACCAGATGATATTAACCATGGAAGAGTTGACAATGTGTACTGGGTTTTAGTCATTGGAGGAGTCTTGAATTTCGGCTATTTTCTCGTCTGCTCTTGGTTTTATAGATACAGAAATCTCCAAGTTGATAATGACGAAGATCCATCCTAAAGCTGATTCAACGTAAAGACACAACAACATGCTTCTTTCAGTTTTCTCTTGTTTGTTGCATGGTCCTGTTAACTTCGATTTTTATGTTCGCAGTTTTCACCATGTCAAGTGTGTTTTTCTCTAATCAAAGTGATGTCTTAAATTCGTTGCAGTTTTCTCTAATATGTTGCATGCCCGTTTTTTCTCATGTTTAGTATCTCTGAATGTTTGGTCCTGTTGTTTTTGTATGTTTACCACTTTATACATGCAGGAAGTACATCGGAAAAAAAACTATTTAAAACAGTATTTTGACTCTTTGGAACATATACAAAATAGTCTTTTTGGCTAATATTTATAATAGATTTCAATTAAAAGTCGAAAAATATCGCCACCACAACAAGAAACAAAATGGTTATTTAAATCCCTAAAGACCCAAATCATTTAGGCAACATAACTGTTATGTATTACTTAAGTTTTAAGCTTTCTGATAAATACACAAACTGAATCTAACTCCTACTTACCTCTGTTCTCTGGTATGACACATAAGCGCACCACTCTTGTGATCCAAGCAACAAACAGGGCATTAGGATATCTTTTCCTTTCATAGCTGGTTACGATGTTCTAAACCCTATAAAGCATAAGAAAAATGTGAGACTTGACGTTACATAATCATTGCTCACATAGTCACTTAATTTAAACTTCCATACGTTGATTATTTATTGGTTCTGTGTCGTGTAGCTACCTTTTCAGGCATCTCTTTACTTCTTTTCGATGGTTACTGAACTTAATCGTCTACATGATCAAGGAACTCAACATAAATAACATCACTGCTATTCACTACTCAGATATGGAACTACTATCGGAAAATAGTATTTTCAAATTTATGCAAACAGAGTAATAGTTGATTCTTATGAATGTTATAAGTCAACAGAATTAGGTTACTTCGAGCTTACAGTAGATTCATCTTATCATTTCCCAAAAACTGTTCTGGACATAGTGGCCCTGTTCAGAGCACGAACACTGCCACTAGCGATAGCGACCAAAATTAGAACGTGAAATCAGTAAAAAGAATTCTGGTTTTGATCGCAGCATTCATTCACTCGTGTAATCAACAGAATTCTTTGGGTCGCTGAAATTAATGGCAATCATGACTACGGAAATCCGGTAGTTCGAGCTTACAGTAGATTCATCTTATCCTTTCCCAAAAACTGTTCTGGACATAGTGTTAATAGTTTTATATGTATCATACTAATTGAAAGTAACTCCTGCTTCCTCCGTGCTAATTCAGACTATTATGAGACAGGATATTCGAACACAACGTGTGATCGTGAGTATATGAATTTATATAAAGATTATTTTTCTTTTTATCTTTTGTTTATATAACCGTGAGCCGTGAGTATATGAACACGATCTGTGATCTTGAGTTTATGAAGATCTGGACAAATCCTTTTCATAGTTGTTTATAACATTCACCAACGTGATATGGAAAGTATTTTTCGAATCTATTTCTCTCTTGTTCCTGCAATAGTCCTAACTTTGATCAAATGTTCAGTCTCAGGACACTTTTGCTGATCATGAAAACTGACATAAAATTATACAAGGTTGTCATTTTATACAACATAGAAGATTTGGTCAAATTCGTTTAATTCAATCATATATTACATTCTTTTTTTAACACTGAAAGATGCCTATATTACTCATGAACACAATTAAATTCAGGGATTACACATTTGTAATATGATTACAATTTTCTATTACCTGATTTAATTTGTAATACGACAACAACAGAGGATAGTATGTCAAAACGTGGTTAGGTATTTTTTGGACAAATGTAAATCATTACCAAATCATTTCAATAACATAAAGTTATACAAATTTTTAGTACAACTTCTTTCTTCTTTTTTCCTCCGAGTTACCGCGATAACCTTCCTTCATCAAACTCTTTGGTTTTACAGATACATAATTGTCATTACATGACCATAACAACGTTTAGCACAAATCTTGATCAAATCAGTCCTGGGGCACTTTTTAAAATTGTCAGATCATTAACAGAAAGATCATAAAAAAGATCGATGATTTATGGATACTACTTACTTAAGATCTGGTTAAATCATTTTTAGTTGTTTATTATATCAACCAACGTGATATTGGAAAACGCCAACAGTAGATGAAACGTCACGATTTGGCTAGGTATTATATTATTGGACCAAACAAGATCATTACCAAATCATTGCACCAAGAAAAAATTGTTCTCCGTTTGTGCATGCTTATATATAGTTTAAAGTTATTTATCTGACAACAAGTCAAAAGTAAAGCCTCCTTGTTCTTCTTTTCCTTCATGGCTGATTTATTCTCTGGTAACACAGAAGCGCAATGCTCTGCCGATCCAGGCAGCAAGCGCGGTGGCTGGATCACTTTTCCGTTCATGATCGGTTTGTGTTTTAAAATTTTTGTTTTCTGTTGCCTATGTGTTTTAGCACAAAAAAATAACATAGGAAAATGATAATGATTATGTTGTTTCATATGGTGCAGCTACAATGTTCGGACTCTCCATAACTTCTTCCGGATGCATACTGAACTTGATCGTCTTCTTGATCGAGGAATTCAACATCAAGAGCATCGCTGCTGCTCAGATTTCTAATATTTTCAACGGATGTCTTGCCATGTTGCCTGTTGTTGCAGCCATTCTAGCTGATTCTTTCTGTGGAAACATTCCCGTCATCTCGGCTTCTGCTTTCATTTCTTTGCTCGTAAATCCAAAACTCATTAATTTTTATTTTCATCATTTTAGATTAATTCAAAGCTCATCATCATTTTCAAAAACGTTTATTATTTTCAGGGCATCTTTCTTTTTACTCTTATCGCATCTTTTGACTACTTGAGACCTAGACCGTGTGAAACGGGCTCAATCCTATGCCAATCACCATCAAAATTTCAGCTTGGGATCTTGTATGCAGCCTTAGCTCTAGTGTCTACTGGTTCAGCTGGGACACGAGTGATGGCATCTGCTGGTGCAAACCAATATGAGAAACCTAAAGATCAAGGAAGTTTCTTTAACTGGTACTTCCTCACGATAAATACGGGCGTGATTATTAGTGCAACAGCAATTGTATATACTCAGGACAATGCAGGCTGGAAGCTCGGGTTCGGTCTTTGTGCTGCTGCTAATTTGATCAGTTTCATCATTTTCATCTCCGGGAAGAGATTCTACAAGCATGACAAACCAATGGGAAGTCCCTTCACAAGCCTAATCCGCGTTTTAGTGGCTGCTACAATGAAAAGAAAGGCTGTGATATCATCCAAAGATGAAGACTATTATCACTGTGGGGTCGGAGAAAAAGACGAGACTTCTACTATAATGCCCTCCAAGAGCTTCAGGTGAAAACAAAAGCTTATCAGATTCATGAAACTTAAACCAAAACTGAAAGAGCAATTACATGTGCAGGTTCTTGAACCGTGCAGCGTTGAAGACCCCAGGGGAGAGTAGTGACACAATTAACAACATGTGGAGACTGTGCTCGGTTCAGGAAGTAGAAGATTTTAAAGTCGGTCTTCGACTTCTTCCTCTATGGCTAGCCACCATCTTTCTTAGTATTCCCGTTGTGATGCTAACAAGCTTGATGGTACTCCAAGCTCTGGTCACGGACCGTCGTCTCGGCCGTCACTTTAAAGTCCCGGCCGGATCTGTCCAAATAATTTCAACCATCTCCGCATGCATCTTCATCATAATGAACAATTGTTTTGTCTATCCCATGTACCAGAGGCTAACATACAAGCCGCTGACACCACTTCAAAAAGTTGGTATAGGCCAAGTTTTCATCATCCTAAGCATGGTGATCTCTGCAGTTGTCGAAGCAAAAAGACTGATAACAGTACAAAATCAGCACCCCATGTCAGTGTTTTGGTTGTTTCCTCCTCTCGTGATAGTAGGAATAGGCGAGGCCTTCCAGATACCAGCCAGTACTGAATTATTCTATGGAGAATTCCCTGAGTCGTTGAGAAACACCGCAGCTTCATTGACCTCATTGGTGATTGGAATCTCGTTTTATCTGAGCACAGCTCTGATCAATCTGATCCAGAGGACTACGAAGTGGTTACCTAATGACATTAACCAGGGAAGAGTTGACAATGTCTATTGGGTTTTAGTCATTGTAGGAGTCTTAAGTTTTGGGTATTTTCTTATCTGCTCTTGGTTCTACAGATACAGAAATCTCCAAGGTGATAATGAAAATGATCCTAAAGATGTTTCAACCTAAGACAGACAACATATTTGCTTCAGTTTTATCTTATTTGTGCATGCTCATGTTAACTTTTGTGTCTGTGTTTGTGTTTTGCATCTTTTCTCTATTCAAACTGATATCTTAAGTTTGTTGAAATATTCTATCATTTGTTGCATGCTCCTTTTTCTCATGTTTAGTGTCCTTGACTGTAATAGAGTAATCAACTGATATTTTTGTATATTTTCTCTTTCGACTAGGACTGAGAAACATATACAATACGACATAGACTTTTTGGCTAATAGTTATAGTAGAAATTATTAGAAGTAGAAAACAAGTAAACATAATGAACAAATACAACCACCACAAGAAGCAACAAAATAATTATTTAAGTCCCTTATCACTCAAATCATTTAGGCAACATAAATGTTGAACGTACACAAAGTGAAACTAATTGACTCCTACTTACCTCTGTTCACTGGCATGACACAGAAGCGCATCAATCTTGCGATCCAAGCAACAAACACGGTAACTGAATCACTTTTCCATTTCATAGCAGGTTACGTGTTCTAAGAGACCTTATCATTATTATTGTTATTGGCTATCATTTCAATGTGTAAGCTTCTCTCTATATGTTCCTCTATTGGTTGGAATGTTCATTTATTCTTCCACTTTCATAGTTTTATATAATTTTGTTTTGGAACGTAACAAAATATGTACTCGCAGTATATGCATAAACTCAGAAAATTTCCAAAATTTTGAGAAAGAAATAAAAAATCCGGGATCAATATGCAGTCCCCGAACCAGCTATTCTTTTTTTTAGCTTAATTGCCATTACCAATGTTTCCAATTTTTATGGAACCATGCAACAGAGCGAATTGATGTACATGCAAATGGTAACGAAGGGTACATTATCTACCGTACACATGAAGCTGGAGACCATGGAAGGAACATGTATAGATTATTTTATTTTATTTTCTCATTCAATCCCAAAATACAAGATTCATTAGTAGATTATGAGAATTGCTAAAAAGTGTTTATATATAAAATAATGAAATATTAGTAGATGCAACTGTTGAAGATTTAAAAGCATATGGCCAGTATTATGCCATTGATGATCTAGTCAACTCTTTTTAGTCTTTCCACAACACAATCATGATGTATTTATAAATATTCACTACCTTTCAGAAACTGGTTTTTATTGATAAAGAAAGACCATTGAGATATTATTTCACTAAAATCATTTCTCACCTTACTATGTTCTCTCATGGCTGCTTTGGTATCAGGTAGCATGGAGGCTCAGAGCTCTAGTGATTGCAAACGTGGCGGCTGGATCACTTTTCCATTCATGATAGGGTAGTAGTATTTTTGGATTTGTTTTTTCTATGCAAGATTTTAGACACAGCGTAAGGTCCACACATAGTGTTTTTGGGTTTTCTTGCACACATAGTGTTTTTGGGTTTTCTTGCACACATAGTGTTTTTGGGTTTTCTTGCCAATGTTTGTACACTATCTGGAAATGTTGATGACTTGTGAGGTTCGATATGGTGCAGTTACGTTGTTAGGCATTTCAGTGACTTCATATGGGTGGGTATTAAACTTGATCGTCTTCTTGAACGAGGAATTCAACATCAAGAGTATCACAGCTGCTCAGATTTCAAATATTGTCAATGGATGCCTCAGTATCTTGCCTGTCATTACACCCATTCTAGCAGATTCTTTCTTCGGAAACATTCCTGTCATCTCAGCCTCTGCTTTCATTTCTCTTCTTGTAAGTCCAAGACTTGTTCTATTTCATCAGTCTTCTTTTATGTCTACATTCAAAAAGCTCACAAGTTTCGAAACGTTTTTGAGGGCATTGTTCTCTTGACTCTAGTCGCATCTTTCGACAAGTTGATACCTCAACCATGTGAAACAGCTTCAATGATATGCCACTCGCCATCTAAACTCCAGCTCGGGATCTTGTATTCAGCCTTAGCTCTAGTGACCACTGGTACAGCTGGGACACGAGTGAGTTTAGCATCCGCTGGTGCAAACCAATATGACAGACCTAAAGATAAAAGGAAGATTTTCACATGGTACTTCCTCGCTATGAATGCAGGTGCAATTATTAGCGCAACAGCAATTGTATATACGCAAGATAATGTTAGTTGGACACTCGGGTTTGGTCTCTGCGTAGCTGCTAATGCGATTAGCTTCATCATTTTCATCTTTGGGAGGAGTTTCTACAAGCATGAAAAACCCATGGGAAGTACCTTCACAAGCCTGATCCGCGTTATAGTCTCTGCTACAATAAAAAGAAAAGATGTACTTTCTTTAAAAGAAGAGGACTACCACAGGGAGCTTGGAAAAGAGGCCAAGACTTTTGCTGCAACGCCCTCCAAGAGCTTCAGGTGAATATATAAACCTTGCATGTTCTTGCAATTTATAACCTGAACTGTAAGAGCTTTATATGTGCAGGTTCTTGAACCGTGCAGCATTAAAGACCGATGATAACTTCAATCACAAAGATGGCTCAGTTAATAAGATTTGGAGGTTATGCTCTATTGAGGAAGTAGAAGATTGTAAGTCCGTTCTCCGGCTTCTCCCTCTGTGGTTAGCCATCCTCTTTGTCGGAACTTCCATTGGTGTTCAAGCAAGCATGATGGTCCTCCAAGCGTTGGTCACAGACAGAGGACTCGGCTCTAAATTCAAAGTCTCGGCCGGGTCTCTGCAAGTCATAGTACTTATATCCTCATGCATCTTTCTTGTACTCAACAACTGGACAATCTATCCCATGTACCAGAAGCTAACCAATAGGCAGTTGACACCACTTCAACAAATCGGTATAGGACAAGTTTTCAACATCCTAAGCATGGTGATCTCCGCCCGCGTGGAAGCAAAGAGGCTGAAAACAGTTGAAACTGAGAATCTCATGTCAGTGTTATGGCTGATTCCTCCTCTCATGATAGTCGGAATTGGTGATGCCTTCCATTATCTGGCGAATGTTGCACTGTTCTATGGAGAATTCCCTGAGTCTATGAAGAACACGGCAACCTCAGTGACCTCGGTGGCAATGGGAATATCCTTCTATTTGAGTACAGCTCTGATCGACATTATACAGAGGACTACTGCGTGGCTACCAGATGACATTAACCAAGGGAGAGTTGACAATGTCTACTGGATATTAGTCATTGGAGGGGTTCTGAACCTTGGCTATTTCCTTGTCTGCTCTTGGTGTTTTACATATAGAAACTTCCAAGATGATAACAGACAAGATCCTAAAGATGTTACAACTTAAGACACAACATGTTTTATTTCAGTATTCCCTACATTTGTATCAACCTCTTGAATAATATCTTATATGTTTCCTGTTAACTTTGGCATTTGAGCATCAATATGACGTAGTTTCAAATATATATTCTGATCTTGGTTATGACTGAGAAACATATCCTTGTTTTATTTTTAATGTGATATTAATAATAATAAATAAAACCTCCTACTTCTCCGACACGTTCTGTTCTCTTATGTCAAACAAAAATTGCCTCGGGCCCTCGACCAAGAAAAATGTTTGCTTGGCCACCAAGGAAACCAAAGCTCTGTCTCTATAAAAGACTGCCTCACTCTCTCAGTTTTTGCCACATCACGATCTCTCTCTTATATTTCTCTATAAATTTCAGAAATTCACAATATTTTGTACATTTAAAATATATATATATATATATATATATATATATATATGAAGATATTGCCTCTCAACAACTCGGGGAAAACCGAGCAATCCCTTCCTCCAAGAAGAGGCAAAGTCAAGGTTATGATCGCGCGCCAACTCGTCAGATCAACGGTTAAGATCATTTCTTCGTCGAAAAGGCGAGACTCACCGGTCCCTTTCTTCCACTACAAACAAGGATAATCTTGAATCCGTCACTGGTACTGTAGCCAATAAATTGACGAAGTTAAATGTTAAAAAAAAACAAAAAAAAGATATGAAGAAGCTTTTGGAGACTTGTAAGCTGTAACATATATGTTGTAACATGTAATACATAGAGAGTCACGAATGTTTTTTTTTTTGAGTTTCTTGATATAAAAATACTTTTGGGTAAGCCTTATAGTATAGGAGGAAAGAAAATTTAAAGCCAACTAGTATTAATAAATGCTGAATACAAACCTTCTGTCCTGAAAAGAGGTTTTAGATAGACTACTAATCTACTGGCAGCAAGTCACCGACTCACCGGTGACGACTGTACTAGCGCTTGACAAGAGTGATCTTAACTGACACGTGTCTCTATTACCACATCTTAACCAATCATAAACCTTGACTAACTCTACACTTAATCTCACATGTTCAATTCATTTCATTAGAATGACCAACTTACCCCCTAAGTAGCTTGCTCTGCAAGTGAATGACTTGGTCAGTGAGTCTATGCATCTCTCTGGTCGGGAAGGCCTAATGGCCTATATATATATCCTCACTATGTAGGCTTCGTTAAACGCAACCGCACTCGTCTCTTCATTTGATTTGCTTTCTTCTTCAAGTTTTCTTTTTACAAAAAGATCTTTAGATTCACGTCCATGGAGTTTCCATCTCCTAACCGCTCCGGAAGGGACGAACAAGCCGTTCCTCCAAAGAGAGGTCGTATCAAGATCATGATCGCTCGTGATCTAGCAAGATCGGCGACCTCGATCACCTTGAAACCTAGGAGAAACCGAATCAAGACCATGATCGCTCGCGATCTTGTCAGATCGGCTACCTCACTCGCCTCGCCAAGGACTGAGAACAACCACGACGGCGACGGTAATAGAGGAACCTGAGCTGTCAGTCTCTCGGACTGCAAACACTGTTTCATCTTCCATAATCCGGTCTGATCGGACCGGATCGTCAAATCCACTGTAAATTTTGTAATATACATGTACGAGAACATACCGGTTCATTTGGTTTTAAAAAAAGAAAAGCATACCGGTTGATTTCTCGCTTTGTAAATAGTAATAGTATGGCTGGACTTTAGTTTATTTTCCCTTTGGTTCTCATCTTTTTTTCTTTTTTTTTGTAAGCAAAGTTCTCGTCTTTTTCCATTTTAGATTGGTAGCTTTTGGTTCTTCTGAAGATATTGTATAAAGTTTGGGGTAATAATGTGTATATAACTTTGTAAATAACAAATGTAAAAATTATATCTATCTAAGAATTTCGTAATTTTCTTGTTTCGAATTTTATTCCGATATATAAATGCGTCAACATAGTTTAGTACTTTAGTTACTCATGGAAAAGTAATTCAACTTCCTGATAGTTAACTACTTAGCAAGACGGAAAAGTAACCAACCATGTCTGATTTTTATAGAGGGTTGAAACTGTAACTAACTAAACTTTGAGGTGAAATGTCGAATAAAAAAGAAGTATATGGCTAAATAAAAGTCCTTCCCCCAATCTTTTTTCTTCGCCGGCGTCCCCTCCGTTAAGTAAAATGAATCATCTCCGAACCTTTGCGAGAAATTCGCTGCGGCGGCGGGATATTAGTCTCCGGTCACCGTCTCGTTCCTTCTGTAACCTCTCACCGGAATCAAATCGGTAAGTTCTCCTCTCTCGCCTCTGCCTTCCTTTGCTCATTGCCTCTCTTTTCTTGATTCTTGACTATAAAGAAAAAAAACACAGACCGTCTTATGGCATTGCATTTGACATCGATGGAGTTATTCTTCTTGGTTCCTCCCCCGTGGGTGGCTCCCCTGGCGCGCTACGACGACTCTACGATGATTCTGGTATTTCCACTTTGTTTGGTTTTGCTCTCTTTAGTATTGTTTCATGGAAGCTGTGGTCTTTTGTTTTGTGTGAAGATGGACATGTGAAACTTTGCGGGTTTTAATAAAGACAATCTTTTTTCGGAGTATATGAT
Source organism: Sisymbrium altissimum (assembly GCA_900406495.1). Taxonomy (NCBI): domain Eukaryota; kingdom Viridiplantae; phylum Streptophyta; class Magnoliopsida; order Brassicales; family Brassicaceae; genus Sisymbrium; species Sisymbrium altissimum. The sequence continues at coordinate 38,241 of OVBI01000631.1, forward strand.
GAATCTTATAATCGGTTGTTGAATGATAATACACTGGGGGAGACAAAGATTGACTACACTCTAGGCTAAGTACTACTTGTTATGTCTGAATGTGGTTAAATGTGGTGAAGTGTTATGTCTAATTGTGCTATCTTTTTTATGAGTTTGAGGTTTGTTTGTGATTCTTTTGCAGGTGCTTTGAAGATACCTTTTTTATTCCTGACTAATGGTGAGCCTTAGCTATGAATGTTGGATCTTTTGTTTTTATTTATCGCAGCTTCCTTGTTAATTTAAGTACAAAACAAAGTTAAAACACAAGTGAGAAATATATTTAGCATGAAAATGTGTCAAAAAGGAGTGAATTAGTTAACATCACTCTTCTTCGTGTTTTTTTTTTTTTTTAATTATGATAGGAGGGGGCTTGCCTGAATCTAAACGGGCTTCTGAGATGAGTCATTTATTAGGTGTTCCTGTTTCTCCGTCACAGGTTCGCATCACTTCCTTTTTCTTTCTGTAGAAAATGTTACAGTGATCACAAAGTTAGTTTCAGTAAGTGTAACAATTTCGACGCACTCTCTTCGTGTTGCAGATGGTACAAGCACATTCACCTTTCCGGAAGCTAGCGAGTAGGTAGGTTGCATAGATTAAATCTCTCCCCTTTTATATTGTTCATCAATTGGTATATCACATAGGAGACATGACTTTTCAAGTCATTGCATAAGGAATCACTGATGCACTAATAGTCTTTGATTTTTATCAAGTTATCAGCTTATACTCCTTACTTTACTCAGATAATCGTTTGGTCAATACGTGGACCAGGTTTGGAAATGAGCTCGTTGTTGCGGCTGGAAAAGGGGAACCGGCCGCAGTAATGTCTAATTATGGTTTCAAGTAAGCTCTTTTCTTGACTCTTTGTGATTTCCGTTTGTTTGTTGTATATATGTACTTCAAACTTCTATTCAGGTGATGATTATTATATATGTGCATTGATTATTTCAGAAACGTCATTTCATTGGACGAATATGCCTCTTACTTTCACAACATTGATCCCTTGGCACCATATAAGAAATGGATAACCGGGCAAGACGGTCACAAGGAGACTGCTATATCAAGACCAAATGTTGTATCCGAGAGTGTTCAGGCAGCATTTATAGTTAGTGATCCTGTTGATTGGAGCCGAGACATCCAGGTTATCTATCATTCCCGTTTGCTGCTCAGATGTTCTAATCTGATATATGATTGTACTGACTGATTGGTGCTTTCGCTTAGGTCCTCTGTGACATTTTACGAACTGGAGGACGTCCTGGGAAAGAAATTGGACCTCAACCTCATTTGTACTTAGCCAACGACGATTTAGACTACCAGGTTATGGTGATCCCGTCCGATTTTTGTCTCGATTCTTTTGACTTATATTCATATAGGATACTGATGCATTGTGAACTGAAAAGCAGACTGCGTTTCCTACTGAACGTTTTGGCATGGGAGCTTTTAGAATCGCGTTAGAATCCATCTTCAACAGGTAATATAGTCCAATTAAAGCACGTCTCTTCGATATGACACTGCACATCTTTCAGAAAACAAAGACTCTTCTTTAACGGCATAATAAATAAAGTGTTTGGATATGTATGCAGAATCCATGATGAGCCTCTGGAGTACACATCTTTTGGGAAACCAAATCCATTCGTGTTCAAGAACGCAGAAGATGTTCTGAAAGAAATCGCTACATCCACTCATTCCCATCCAAACCAAGGAAGTCACCAGTTCAAGACACTATATATGGTCGGAGACAACCCAAAGATTGACATCAGAGGCGCAAGACAGGTTTTGTGCTCATTCCCTCAGAGTAGAGATTGTTTTCTCTCCACTAATCTTTACCTGAAGGCATAAAACCATTTTGTTTAATCTGTGTGACAGGCCGGGAATCCTTGGTTCTCAATCTTGACAAGAACCGGAGTTTTCAAAGGGAAAGATAATCATTCTGAGTTTCCTGCTGATCTGGTCAGTAACAACACCATCACACTTAGCCTTTAGAAGCTTATTTTTATTTGCTGCGTGGTGTTCTTCATCTAAAACTGTTTTAACTTTTTTCAGGTTGTTGACACAGTGGAGGAAGCAGTTGATTTCATCTTGACAAGAGAGTCCGCTAAGCTAAAAGCTTGATTTGAGCTATTTTCACTCGATTTATTAAGACTTTATTTAATCAAACACATTGTGGCTATCTTTGGCCAAAGAGATGGTCTAATAACAAAATAGGCAGAAACTAACTAATACTCAATAGAGAAATGATTATTTTGGTGACAAGTCGTTAAAGAGTCAAGAAAGACAAATTGCAAGATGAAGCATGGCATTTAAGTTGTCTTAAGACACAAGTTAACAATAGTCGGCTTACACGATAAATTCAAATTTAAACCGATCATCAAACATAAAAGTTTATCAAAGTAAATAATTTTCAGCTAATCTGTGTAAGATACAAAAACAATCATGTCTTCTCTCAAGACATCTAACCTGAACCCAAGTAACCAAAACCAAAATTCCTTCTAAATCGATTCGTAAAGGAAACCAAGGAATAGCAACACAAGCGATATGTATTCTTATCGGGTCAATTATATAAATGTAGTTATATTCATCTTTTAGAAATGGTTGGGGAGTGATTTTTACTTATGCTGAGCAAAAGCCCCTACTGCTAAAAAGGTGGTCTACCAAAATAAGGTCATGGAATGTTCTGAGGACCGAAAGTCTCACAATAAATGTCATAAACTCTGCCATAAGGTGGTGGTGGCGGTGGCAGGTCAATTCCACGACTGTCGTCTCCCAAAAGACCTATAGGCATTGGTTTTAGACCACCAAATCTACCACCATACCTCTGTTGAACGCAATGACCATTTCCAAAGCGAGCCCTTTTGTTGTGATGATCGTTAAACTCATATCTATAGTTATTACGAGGCCGTCGTCGTGGGTAAACATTGACTGGCGGCACAAGAGGAGCAGGAGGTGGCTCCACAACAGCTTGGGGGACAAACAACTTGTCTTTTAGATATGTTCCATCGATCTTGCCATTAAGGAATTCAAAAAGGTCTTCGACGGTTTTGTGTATAGAACCGTGAATCTTTTCAGCTCCTTTGTCAGTAACCGCCCTTGCAACATTTCGAGACACGTCTATAAAATCCTCAACCTGTCAACACACCGAACCTGAAGCAATAAGACATCAAAATAAGAATGCAAATGAACTATATTACCGAATAGAGTTCCGAAAAAATAGTTACATTAATCCCGGCACTAGCTTTTTTCCACTTTTTGGATATCCAGAGACCATTCAGCAAACTGACGCAAAGTCCTTGTCTCCAAAGGAACTCTATAGATTGCATCTGCAAGACACAGAAAAGCTATCTAAGTTATAACAAAAGCATGTCGTGGAGCTTGATGCTTTAGGTTTAATGGTAAAAAAATGAAAGCACCTTGACAAAAAACGTTACAAATAATCTACCCAAAGATTCTTTGTTTCGTTGTCCCCAGTTCAAGAACTTCTGCGTCCTTTTCTCAACATTGGGAAGATCCATTCCATCTGAAGAAAAAAAAAAGACAAGAGAGGCAATTTATTAATGTCATAAAGGAAACCACATAAACAAAAGCCAGAAGAAGATAATAAAGAATAAATCTACGTACAAATGTGAGGATATTATTCTGTACTACTAAAAGATGTAATCTGATAATTTATATCACAAAAACAGTCGCATATGTAATAAGATTACCTTGAAATAGTAGAGAGAATGGAGGTAAAATGGGAGGATCTTGAGTCTGCGCTAACACAGAAGATAAACAAATTAGGCGCTGCATGTAACTTAAGATGATGAAAATAAAACCTAAACAATTTTATCCAACTTGCTTTATGGAGATTAACAAATCGTCCAACAAGTAAAAAAAAAAATAGAACAAATTAGAAAGAAACAAACTTATTCTCCGTATATAACAACTAGACGACAGCTACCTATATATTCAGCATCCTCAAAGTCAAAGTTCTACATAAATTAAGCGAACTGCCAAAATTTAACTAGGATATAAAAAGTGGAGAGCCTAGTGGCTATCCAACAAGAGTGCCTAAGTTGATACCTGTAGATGATGAGCGACTAGAAACGTTATAGATATAGAGTTCAGCGTGCTGTGTGCCGCACTGTTAACTTCATGAGCTTTAGCCCAATGCTTAATCTGACATAGGCAAAACAGTCACGTTAGTAAATGTATCGACCACTCCAAACCAAACACATCTATATGGTTAACCACTATAAATAGAAACGAAAGCCATTAAAATTAAATCGAACATAAAATCTTACCAACAGACAAAGTTTCTGAAACCTGTCATCAATTTGAGATATAATCTGAATGATGCGTGCAGTTAAAATGCCTTCTTTGCTGTCGACTGCCAAATCACATTGAACACCAGTCCTCTGATGAACGAATCTGACGATTGGCACCCTAGCACTTAAGATAGCTAAAACATTCCTAACATGCCCTTTTCCTACAAATGTAATTAGACATACAGTTTCACATACAGCGACCGTCCCACTGCCCATAATTAGTACATGGACATATACTAAAAACATCCAAGTTCCTTACCCTGCAGAGAGCGGAGCTTTTCGGAAAATCTTTCAAGGATTTGGATCTTCGTATAATGAGAAAGCTCGGATGTTTCGTTAACGAAGTTAATAGATACATCCAAATCACTTTGCGCGGAAAACATATCCATCACAAATGACCCAAAAGCCTCGAGGACCGGGCTACTACTATCTTTAGATTTTCCTGATGGAGAGAAAAAATAATAAAACGTATCGATCATGTGTACGGTTGATGTTAACCTAGGTAAGGAGGGTGGACTACAAGTAATGTTTACCGAAGATATCTAAAGCCATTGCATTGAGATGTTTCAACATATCCTTCCTAGTATCATAGTCAGTAGAAACCGGTCGACAAGAGGAGTATACATTATTTAAAACTTCGTCAAGGTCCACTAAATTATAAGTATCAATCTTATATCTCTGTAAGGCTACTGACTCAGAGTTCTTCACCTTCTTTCGAATCCCTGTCATGCAACAAAAGGATGGTTGAATAATCTGTAGTGAACGCAATCAATCAAGAAATTTCAGCAAAGAACATGGAGTAGTATACAAGTTACCTTTACTTAATTTAGTATTCTCCTCAGCCACGCCACTTCGAGACTCCATAGGAGAAGATTCCACTAAACTAACCTTCAATAACATGTGAACATTCATATCAAAGACTAACTTGTGCTACAAAGAAATTTTACGTAAAGAGCTCAAAATCCTTTTATTGTCAAGATTCGATTCATAGTCAGGCTAAGATTTTTGGGCGTAGGTTCGAGTTTTTATCGAAAAGAAAAACTAGGGTTCGAATTCTGAAGCACAAGGAAAGGAGAAAAGCAAACAGTTTTTGCGAGTTTAGGGTTTAGGTTTCGTACCTTGAAAGACATCCAATGAGTTCCAGAAGAACACGAGCAGATACGGGTTATAGGGCTCCGTACGAAAATCGTTGGGTTAGTTGGTAAAGAATTCCGAGAAATCTATACTATATAAAAATTTTAATCATGTCACCTACTTAAAATTTAAAACCACGAATTAAAATATATCAAGCTCGGTATTTTTAATTCAATTTTAAATAATTGTCAAGATTCCTAAAAAAAAATAAATCTTTTAAACTAAAATAGAAATAAATATCGAAATAGTTAAAAACTAACGAAAAAAAAACAAAGAGAAATTAATTTGAGACCTAGACTATCTTTTGAGCAAATAACCGGGAAGAGATATAATGCTTTCTCCTATATAAAACAAAGAGTCCGGCATAAGTTAGAAAAATTAGTTAACATGATTACCAAACCAAAGTAAGAAAAATGGTATACAAAGCCATCTTGTCCCAAAAGCTGGAAATGAAGTGTTAATTAATTAAGGGAGTTGCAACATCTCTTCCCACTTATAGTTTGTCTTGATTTATGATGCCAATGTAGCTGTTTAATAGAATTACAACTGCCATTCCAAATATCTGGTGGTCTTCCTATTCAAGCAAAAGGAAGATATTCTACATTTTTTTAAGCATAACGGATTCCAACAAGAATGGGGTTTTAGGAATAGAGCTAAAGGCCTTCAATCAAGCGCCTGCTTGCTAAGGAAGGTTGGAGAATGGAGATTACTGAGTTCTTCTTTTTTCCTTGCACGTGTGTAGAAAGCCAAATATTATCGACATACCACTTTTCTGGAAGCACAAAGGTATCAAAGCTCTAGCTATGCTTTAAAAAATACAGTATTCAATCACAGCCGTTGCTTTAATGAGTTCTAAGGTGGATTGTGGGAAATGGAAAAAAATATTAACGTATGGAATAAGAATTGGTTACCATTTAGATCCACCATGTCAACCTTGTGCGTCAATAACCACAGTCATATAAACCCCTTTCTCTAATGGTTCATGATCTTCTTATTCCAGTCACATGGGAATGAAATCATTAAAAATTGCTGCAGAATATACATAAAGCTTATATACCAAGTATGTAGTAGATCTGACCAAGTACAACCAACATGCTAATGATTGACTCCTCGATCTTTGTAAAGCATGGTGAGTGAATCAGGTTACTACATTCTGCACAGTTATCTTAAATCTTAAGTGACAGAGACGAACTATGCAAAACAATAGTACTAAACTCCTGGCATATTTCGAGCAATATGGAAACTGAATGTTCCTCCAAAGCTAAAAAGTTTTTGGTGGAAGCTCTTATAATAGCCTGTCAGTAGCGGAAAGGCTCAACAAAAGAGGAGATAAATTGGACCCAATCTATCATCTTTGTCGCCAGGAATTGGAATCATTAAATCCTACTCTGTTTCAATGTTAAGAGTTTCGAGAGATATATAGGAATTAGCTGCACTATGGTCTTTAAGAGAAAAAAGGGAATTCATTCCCCTAAGTAAAGGTATTCGAGGATAATGATTTATTTTGGTTTGTTCAGGCTACATTTTTATTGTTTCTGATATCATTGGACAAGAAGAAACAGAGTACAATAAAGTACATTTTGCATCATCAGATTACTAATAAGGTTAAACCTAACGCTAACATAGTGGCAACACTTCCCAAATGGCTCACAGGAAGGAAGCTTCAGAATGTGATGACTTGTTTAGGTTGCCTACCTAGCTTCCCGAGAGCTTTATCGAGAGCGACAGGGAACTCGTCGAAAGGAACACGTTCCGTTCTGTCAGAAGAAACCAACAGATGATCTTCAGTGGTAACTTAATTAGGAGTTAAGAATCTCTATTTGAGAGAAAGGAAGAACTCACTCGTATTTTAGCTTCCCGTCTCGCGCAAGCCCGAGGAGATAGTCTATCATCTCTCTGCATTCTTTTACTTTACCCAAACTCAACCAGTTCTGAAGCCAGAATCCTCTCAAGGCCAAATCCTGTAAGGCAATAAAACTATAACACATTGCGCAAAAGCCATAATTTGTCTGAAGGAACTATGATCTATCCATTACCTTAAAGATGAAAGATGTTGTTGACACAGTGATTGGCCTCTTAGACATCCCACCATATGTTACCATCGTTCCTCCTTCCCTGAAACATTAATGTTTACACAACCTTCAGGCACAGAGAGAAGTCAACTGAAAGTGCACAAAAACGGAAATGTGCAGTTGACCTCAGAAATTTGAGCACGAGAGAGGCAGCATTGCCACCAACACAGTTGAATCCCAGAGCTGGTTCAGGTATGTTCCCCTAGACCACATATACACATATGTTACAGTGCAAACTTCGGATACTTGAAGTTTATGCTATATAACTAATAATAGACTTGAAGTTCCATCTTACCAAAAGACTTTTCACGTTCTTCACATTCAGTTGACTCTCAGTAAACACTTCGTCTGCACCTAGAGCTATCAAATTCTCTTTAGCTTCATCAGACCCAGCTCTAAAAAATCAGTGACCCAAAAACAGAATTCACTTGACCAGAGCCGCTTTAATAATTCATAACCAAAACATATTAAAACTCGAGTTCATAATATATAAAAACACCTGTCACGAATAATGTTGATAGTACTGATACCACGGAGCCTAGCTAACTGGATTACACATTGACCAACGATACTTGTCGCACCATTCTGTACCACAGAATCTCCTGTTTCCAAGAATTACTGTAAGGTCAGGAAAAACCAAGTAAGGAGCACTTGTTACTTCAGACATGATGAGATAAAAATCCAAACCGGAATTTAGAGACACAAAATCTTCAAGCATCCTTAAAGCCGTCAACGGATTAACAGTAATCGTCGCCGCATACTCCATTGGACACCTTTTATCAATCTTGTGCCACACACTCTCCTCCTTCACAACATACGTCTGCCACGTCCCTTAACACACAAGAGATCTCATTAAGACTCCACATCACAGGTTGTAAAACATACTGACATACATCCAAATGTTACTAAGCAAGATTGGTCTGAAGACCATAGGTCGTTATATATATAGAGACATCCAAATGTGTACTAATCAAGATTGGTCTGAAGAACAAAAAAAAGGACAGTTAATATAATTTTAACCTGAAGAAGGTGGAGAGGGAATAACCCAATCACCAGGAGAAAGACCAATAACCTTAGAACCAACTGCAAAGACTTCACCAACACCTTCATAACCACCAACCGCCGGTACAGGTGGTCTAACCGGGTACACACCTAAAACCAAATTTAAAATTCTAAGTATCTAAAAACAAAGAATTAAAAAACTTTAGGGACCTTTTATGTAATTATGAAAGAAATTCTCAAACCTTCAATTCGATTGATATCAGAAGGATTAATCGGAGCGGCGATCATTTTAACGCATACGTCGTTTGCTCTCACTTCAACCGGAGGGAGATTCACTAATCTGATGACAAGAGAGAGAGGGGAAAGTTAAAAGTGGAGATTATTATATACATTTTGAGTGGTATTTATCTACAAACGAACCTGGTGACGGAATCGGGAGAGCCGTGTTGTTCGTAGACGATGGCTTTTGAAGGTGGTGACATTAAGGTAGAGAATGATTTGTAACGGTTTGTTGGTGTTGAGCTGCATCGGTTTAATTTGAATTTGGCCGACGATGAGAAGTTCAGAGCTCGGGTGGTGACTGATTTCATCAACGCCGCCATCTCTTCTTCTTCTCTCTCGCTCTTCTCGGATACAAGGATATAAGAAAACGACTGCGTTTAAGCCTTGTATTGGTTTTTAGTAACTAACCAAATTATGGGTAGGAAGATAAATTGTTAACCGGAAAACCGAACCACAATTAAATGTCTAAAGCCTACCTACACTGAAAAAAACAAATTAATGTTCTACTATCTTAAGAGGTGTTCAAAAAAAAAAAAAAAAAAAAAAAGTCTGCTATTTTAAGTAGGCCTGTTTCAACCTAATCTAAATCTAAATCCAACCCAAAACATCCAATAAAAAATTTTTTGATTGATTTCTATGTGTTTGAACTCGAAAAACTGAAAATTCACATTAAAAAATTAACCTAAACAGAAAATCTTATTAGGACTATCATAATATTTCAGATTCCGGTTTGATTCGATTTTATTATATTTAGTTTTTCGATCTTTCTTTTTAAATTTTGAATTTTTTAGAATTTTTTTATTATATTAGTTATTTTAATTTAAAAAAACTCAAAATATCCAAAATAATTTAACTCAAATCCAATCCAAAATTCAAAAATATCAGGCTAATCTTACCATTGCATTAGAGAATGAAAAATATATTAAAAATAGAAAAAATGAACTAAACCAAATCAAAATAAATTAAAACTAAACTAAAAATCAACTATAACTATTTGGTTTTATTACTTTAAAATCGGAAACAAGAATCAAATCAAACCATATTATATTTTAGAGTTAAAAAAATAATATATATATATATACTAAAATAAATATAATTATATTATATAATTATAATATTATAATATATTTCGCACTAAATACGAGATTAATATTTTATAAATTAAATTTATAACCTATATAATTTAAAAATTATTATTAAAAGATATAATATTTAGATATTTAAAACTTAAAGATAAAATGCTAAAATTCATAATTATAAAAAATAATAATTTCAATTTGTCTCACTATATAATTAAATAATATATATATATATTGACTATTTTAAGTATTTTAATTTTCTTAAGTTAAAATATCTCGATCTACTGTTAAAATTTTTAATTTTTAAAGTTACTAATTTATATTTTATAAATTAAAAATTTATTAATACTAAATTTAAATTTTATGGATGTTTATTTATTGTTTTGTTAACTTTAATCAAATCATCAATTAACAATAACATTTTATATAATATAATACATGAGGTTAATTAAAAAATGATTATGTTTTAATATAATAAGATGAATATAATCACTATTTTTTTGTTTCAACCATGTTTTTAAAACAAAAACTAAACTTAACTATAACAAAAACCAAAACCAAACTAAACGAAATCGATTTCTTTTTTTATGATTTTGTATGGTTTTTTATAAAATCAAAAACCAGAAGAAAAAAATAGAACCGTGACTGGATTGCCCACCAAGTGTAATCGCTCAAATTAACTAAACCAATATGAAACGTCTACACGAAAACCAAAACAAAATTTATTTATGAACCGGATTAGTTCAATTGTTACCTTAAACCAGTAGAAACGAAACGAAACCAGTGTCAAAGACTCAAACCACCAAACCGAATAAAATGAACTTCACTATAAAAGAATTATATTGATGGTTACTAGTCAGTGGCTACTGAAAAATTAAAAATGTCATGATCATGAATATAATGGATGCTAAAATTTAGATGAGAATAAAGTTGCAAATTAATGGAGTAGCAGTAGAGGGACAAGTCATAAGAAGATGAATCAGGAGGTAGCCAACAATCGGTAAAATGACATGTAACAGTCTTATCTCGTATTTTCCAAATTTAAATAAAAATAAAATAAACTGTCTCATTTTTTTAATGTCTCAAAATTATTTTTTTTCTATGTCTCATCTTTTTTTTCTATGTTTCATAATATTAGTTATTTGATGAGCTTTTTGATTTTAATTTATAAAAAAATAATCACAACTTTCTATTTTAGAAGACAATTAATTGATTTTGCAATTATATATATATATATATAGATATTCTGTAATATTTTTTATGATTACTTAAGTTATTTTTATTATATATTATTTAGGTTTTCAATGTGAAAAACCAAAAATATGTAATCAATATGTTTTTATTCTTATAAAAAAAAAATTGGAGTATTATATTAGAAAATATATATGATGTATTTGATGTAAACGTTTTATATAATTATTTGTATGAATTAGTGAGTAATATATTGTAAATATTATAGTAATCTAAACTCAATTGTAAACATAATTTCAAAAAAATGCATGTAATGTGATAATGACACATCAGTATGGTATGCATATAAAATTGTAAATAATACACAAGGATAAAGATTTTCTTTACAAATACTTCTCAAATAATATACATAGGATATTTTTAAATAGAAACTCCTTCAATGAAAAATTGGGTCTCAGACTCTTGTTTTTTTTTTTTTTTTGGTGGTGGAATTGACCATTTTAAACTGACAAGAACAAGGAAATTTTTTTAGATTTGTTATTTCGAGTTAAATCACTTCTAATCAACTTTCAACGTATTTTTAGACTTATCTTTATTATATTATTTTTAAATACTTTTATTTGAACTATTTGTATTTATAATTTATGCCTTTAAATTAATATATATAAATTATTTGGCAACATATATAATATATGTTAAAATTGGTAAATCATATATTTTTCTAATTAAATCAAACCAGAAATTCAATTTAGTCAATTAATTTTATAATAGTGGTATTGGTCTTGATTCAAAAAAAAAAATTAATTCTTTATAGGCTAAAGCTCACTAAACTATAAGCTGGCAAATTTAACAATTATTCACATATTTTATATCAGATTTATGAAATCTAGAACATTATTTAAGATTTAGTTTTAATAATGCAGTTTTCTATCAAATAAATTTTTTTTTTTTAAAAAAAAAATTATTATTCTACACATGTGAATCAAATATTAGTTTATACTTATTTTAATCATTTTTTAGACTAAAATTTAATTATTCGATTTGGACGACATCAGTTTTTGATCCTTCATCTTATAATATCATCCAAAATCCTTTTTTTTTCTCCTTTGTCATTCTCTCTTCGTTTTGAAGTTTTAACTTAAATCTCTCGCTTTTGAATTACTTTGCTAAACTATAATGACTCGTTTTTTCTACTATAATTTAAATATGAAAGTCTTATTTCAGGAAAAAAAACAATTAAACTTGTATAGTTAAAAGCTACATTATTGGAACTTAAGATTAAGATCAAGAAAAGTAGATTATGCTAATGTAGACATTGATTGCACCATCATTAACCCCTTGTCTTGCTTTCTCCTTAGAATCTTGATTTATCTATCGCAGAAAATGGGAGATATTAAGCGGCCAATATGTGAGGACTGATGTGACATTTTCTGCCCCCACCCCACACTCAAACCCACAATTGCCACATGATGGATAAGAATATATGATAATAACTCGTTAAGATCTTTTTTTCTCTTTGATCAATCTTCACATGGGTTATGGTCCCTACTTGTGTGTGAAGTCTTACGATTCTCCTCTGTGTTTATATCCTTCAGTAAATTTGTCCACAAGGATTCCGACAAAATGTCTGAATCTACAGTAGACCGGTCTGATATATTTTTAACCAAGTTCGATCGTGGTCGATTGGGCTGACCAGTCTGTATTAGTTGCGCCGTCGAACAAGGTACACATTGCTTCTCAGACGCTTGGTCTAACGCAACATGTTAAGATTTCAATCGACCTAAATGTATCATAAGGACAATTATTCCTTATTTTTACCATTATAAGTAAAAAGAAAAGCGTCGTTGCGTTTAAAAATTCCTTTGTCAATAATATAAAAAACCCGGTTCTGCAATTTCCCGAATTTGGCGTTTTCAAATGACAACTCACTCGCCCCTATAGTCACTGACACAAATCAGAAACTTTTGAAAGAACAAACCATCACTCGCACACACTTGTGTCATGTGTCCTTGGGATTTTTATTTATCTATTTCAGCTTTTCAAGTTTCATCGAGATAGTTTTTCTGCGCATTCAATTTTATATTCGGATTTGTCTTATTGTTATATCTAAACTTAAATTAATCCAACATTTTCTAATGTCGATTAAGCCATAACCGTTCGTGTCTCAATAAGCACCGTATGAAGTGATTATTGAACATACTTATATTTCTCTAATTAGCAACAGTGTTCTACAAAAGATTATGGATAAACGAGTTTGAGATTAATTTTTTGTTACATAACCTTAAAAGTAAGGAAAAAAGCCATGTGGAATCAGGAACATAGGAGGCATGGGAAGATCAAATAATCCAGTGATGGAGCTAGAAAAAGACTAATTCAATCATGAACCCTAAAATATTTTTTATCTTTCTTGAGTATCTTCTTGTCAAAATTTTCCTTTGTTTTAAAAGCCTCAGCAACGTTAAACTTCTCATCCCAAATTATCAATCGATCTGTTTGTTTCCCGACGAGAGAGTGAAAGAAATATCGCAAGACTATTTCTTCCTACACAAGTGAACTTGCAAGGTAGTTCTTTTCTCCGTCCATATACTGCTGTTTCTCTTGCTTTCCTATATAGTTCTCTTGGAAAGGAAGAGAATCAAATTCTCCATAGGATCAATTTAAACCCTCTAATTGTTCCCCTATACACAAAGAGCTAAGTATTCTACTATTCTTTGAAATCATTTAAAACTTTTCAACTGAATCTTTTTTATTTTACATGTGAAATTTATTTATCTACCTTTAGGGTTCTTGACAAATATATATATACAGTAAAGTATATCTCATTTTATATCGTCTAGTTTGATCGTAGACTGGTTTATGTAATAATGCATGCATATACGGCATCAAAATTTATTATTTTTGGATGTCAGTTTTTTTTTTGTCAATTTTTTTTTGATGCGTGTCAGTTTTTCCGTGAAATTCAATCTTTTTATAATTTCTACTGAAATTAGATTTATAATTATCCAATCCTAAGCAAATATAAATTTAAAATAATATTTTATAAGATGTAAATTCCAATTACCGACTTACCATGCAAACAAGAAACTACTCTTTCCAACTTTAAATAAAGACCATTTTTGTTATGCAAATGGTGCGACGCTGCAACTTACTATATCGATCAAGTTCTTTTCTTAGAAAAATGAAATTGTATTAAAATCTAATAAATAAAAATATTAATTATATATAGAGAAAAAAGTTATGTGATCGTACTTGTATACATTTTTTAAAAATAACTTCATTTATGTAAAAATCAATAGTCTGGGAAGAATATTGAAAAAGACAAGATTTTAGTTGAAACTTTCTAAATAAGATCTGATCGATCAAATGGGTTATGGAATTCTCAATCACCAGACAAGCCGAGAAATTGGCTCAGCTTCTGTTTTTGTAATAACACTGTCCAATTTCAAACGAAACTATCATTTCGTAAATGACTTAAGCACCCCTGGAAGATGCATGTGTTGTGTGGTACTGAAAACTCAAAAAGTCTTGGAACTTTATAAATCTGTGTCGTTTTCTCAATTTTACCCCCCGCTTCAAAAGGAATTGTCACACTCAATATTGCCATATTTCCAGTTCACACCTCATTTTTCTATGGCCCAAAAGCCATAACTCTTCCAAATTATCATTATCATTATTATTTTTCTTTTAGCAAAACTCTTTCAAGTTATTTAATATCAATATATAACCTGCATGCATGCATATACATACATAAATATATATGTATTCATTATCATGTTGGATATGTGTAGTCTATTCTTTCCCAAAAGAAGACACAAAAGAGACGAGACTCTTGTTATCCATGATAACAGTTTTAAAGATTCAAACAAAATGAGTGATTGATAAATTATTTATGGTCAACAACATCTTGGAAAATTAGGTATAGTATCATACATTTTCTTAACTACAAAATAGTCTCTAAAAAATCCTTTAGATATTTATCGCAATTTAAGACCCTATTTTTATAAAATAAAAAACATTAAAACGATTAGCTTAGATACGAGACGTCGATCGACTATATATAAAGAAGGAATTCATTTTCACAACCCATCTTACTTTGGTTCTTAATCCGGCAGAGTTTCCAACGAAAAACCAAAATCCATCGCATATAATTTCTGAAGATACCTATGACATGACCAAATTCCCATAAGTACTAATTTTGTCAGCTTTAAAATCAACGTTTCCCTTGCATTTCTCTTTGTGGATAAACATATGCAACCATCATTCTTCTCAAAACATTATGTATCCCATTATTTGATAACACATATCTAACATCATATGTGTATAGGATTTTCATTTTCGGATATCAAACCAACCATCTACTACAAAAAAAAGAACTTACGAAGTCCTTTTTTAGAAATCAGATACTATAAAATTTATATTTCTAACTTTAAGAGTGAAAAAAAGTATTAATATTTATGTAGATATACATCAACATTTTTATTTGCCGATTCATAAATACATGCGTGCGGTGTCTATGTCTACGAATCTAACTATTTATATACATCTAACTTTATTTTTGGACACAATTTTGTTCCGTGTGTAGAGAGCTAAAAGATGGAGCCAACAGAGAAACCATCGACCAAACCATCTTCTCGGACTCTCCCTAGAGACACTCGTGGCTCTCTCGAAGTATTCAACCCATCAACTTTCCCGAACCGACCCGATAACCCCGTTTTCCGTCCAGAGCCACCAACGTGGCAAAGCTGGAACGAATCACGTGGCAGTCCCCAACCCCAACCCCAACCCCAACCTCAGCCAGAACCAGCTTCTATCAGCCCGGTTCGGTCTGAAGAGATTGCCGTCACAACCTCATGGATGGCTCTGGATCCATCACCGGAGAAAATCTCCAAGAAGACGATCACCGCCGAGAAACCTCAGGTGGCAGCTGTTGCGGCAGAGCAGAGAGCGGCGGAGTGGGGACTGGTTTTGAAGACCGATACAAAGACGGGAAAGCCACAGGGAGTAAGCGTGAGGAACTCGGGTGGAGCAGAGAACGATCCCAACGGGAAAAGGACTTCGCAGCGAAACTCTAGCAATTCTTGCCGGAGTTCCGGTGAGATGTCCGACGGAGATGTAGCCGGCGGGAGAGGTGGGATCCCTAGGGTATCGGAAGATCTGAAAGACGCCTTGTCCACGTTTCAACAAACGTTTGTTGTGTCGGATGCTACCAAACCTGACTACCCGATTATGTATGCTAGTGCCGGTTTCTTCAATATGACCGGTTACACTTCCAAAGAAGTCGTCGGCAGAAACTGGTAAAATTAAAAATAATTAAATCAATTCTTATAATGTTTTCGTTTTTAAGATTACTACCAAAAGTTTAAGAATTAAAAAATAACTATAACAAAAATTTTAGGTTTATGAATGGTTACTACAAGCTTAGAACAAGATCCTTAAATGATTCACCAACTCTTTGAAACCTTTATGAAACCTAAATTTTGTGTTACTTTTAGAAATTTCGAAAGTATTGCTTTTTTTTGTTTGTTTTTTCTTTTGGTCTCAAAGTGGTCTCAAAGTAATGACACTTTTGAAATTAAAATCTGTGTTTGAGTGATGTTTTACGGTATTTGTGTAAAGATTAATAAATTATTATGCAAGCTCCAAAAAAAAAATTGATGGAAGAACGTGATTTGTGTTTTGGTTTTATCGTAGCCGATTTTTACAAGGATCAGGGACAGATGCGGATGAGTTAGCGAAGATAAGAGAGTCATTAGCAGCTGGGAATAATTATTGTGGTCGTTTATTGAACTACAAGAAAGACGGGACCTCGTTTTGGAATCTTCTTACGATTGCGCCCATTAAAGACGAGAGTGGCAAAGTCCTCAAATTTATTGGGTTAGTCCCCTAAATTACATATTCCTTGTTTTTCAGTCCTTTTATTTATTCGTATTTCGAAATTCCATCTCTTTGATGGGACTTGAGTTGAGCTTGTGGACCTGTGATCGTGTTCCTTTCTCCGCAATAATTCAAACAGTTGTCATATTGGCTGCTGATCTGGCTCATCTCCGATCCAACGGCTCTCATTTTCAAAAATGTTTTATATAATTTTCTCTCATAAATTAATTAATAAAAATAGAAATAATAAGATCGAATTGTAGAATGAATTCTGTTTTTTGTTTGGGGAAAAAAAGGAAGATACAAATTACAAAAATATGTGTTTTGTTTGTTTTTATTTGGTCTAGAATGCAAGTGGAAGTGAGCAAGCACACTGAAGGAGCAAAGGAAAAGACTTTGAGGCCCAATGGGCTTCCCGAATCTCTGATTCGATATGATGGTAATATATTTTTCCCATTTGTGTGTATTAATATCTTTTTAATATATTTATTTTAAATAATTTTTAAATTTTGTTTTTCAACAGCCCGCCAAAAAGACATGGCGACTAACTCAGTGACTGAGCTTGTGGAAGCTGTGAAGAGACCTCGAGCTTTAAGCGAATCAACCAACAGTCATCCCTTCAAGAGAAAATCAGAGAGCGATGACATTCCGACGAAACCAGCTCGGAGAATGTCCGAGAATGTAGTTCCATCAGGTCGGAGAAACTCCGGCGGTGGAAGAAGAAACTCGATGCAACGAATCAGCGAAATTCCCGAGAAGAAACAATCAAAGTCTTCTCGTCTTTCTTTCATGGGGTAAGAATTCATAACCTAAATCATCATCAAGTCCTTTAGTATGAGTGTGATAGCTAAATGATCTTCTGGTGTTTAGGATTAAGAAGAAGAACGAATCACTGGATGACTCAATTGACGATGGATTTATTGAGTATGGAGAAGAAGATGATGAGATTAGTGATAGAGATGAGAGACCAGAGAGTGTTGATGATAAAGTGAGACAAAAAGAGATGAGAAAAGGTATGGATCTCGCAACCACACTCGAACGTATCGAGAAGAACTTCGTCATCACCGATCCTAGGCTTCCCGACAATCCCATTGTAAGAAAACGAAAATGCTTTAAAGAAAAGAGAAAAAAAGAAGATTGTTCTGTTTCACTTCAATTCGTTTCCTTTGCTTCGTCTTTCTAGATTTTCGCGTCTGATAGTTTCTTGGAGCTCACGGAATATAGCCGTGAAGAAATTCTTGGGAGAAATTGCAGGTATCATATTAGAACTCAATTTTCTTCAGTAAAGATCTGAGTACAGAACGCATTTTTAGTTAAGTATTTTCGGGGAAAATGTGTTTAAGGTTTCTGCAAGGTCCAGAGACTGATCCAACAACGGTCAAGAAGATTCGAGCAGCTATTGATAACCAAACCGAAGTGACGGTGCAGCTCATCAACTATACCAAGAGCGGTACTCAACTTTTCGTTTCTTAGGTCAATCCATCAATGAATTTGTAGAGTCTTTATAATTATGCATTGCTTTACCTGTTTCAGGAAAGAAGTTCTGGAACATATTTCACCTACAACCTATGCGTGATCAGAAGGTACATTGATTTACATAGTATCTTGCCTATTACGTCACCTTCAAGTTAATCTGAGCATTAGACTTTACATCTCAGTTTTTTCGGTCTATGAATTTTAAACTAAAGATATGTATTTATGTTATTGACAGGGAGAAGTGCAATACTTTATCGGAGTCCAACTAGACGGGAGCAAGCACGTTGAGCCAGTTCGCAATGTCATTGAAGAAGTTGCAGTTAAAGAAGGCGAAGAGCTGGTCAAAACTCTAAACCCTTTAAATCTTGATTTTCAATTGTAATCCTCTGATCAAACCCTGAAAGGTTAACCAATTTTCCTTTTCCTGAACTCTGTGCTATTTCAGGTGAAGAAAACAGCTGTAAATATCGATGAGGCTGTACGAGAACTTCCTGATGCTAACATGGTAAGTAACTGACTGAAGATCTTCGTCTGGGATTTTTAAATAATTACTATTTGTGAGGATATTTCTGATTCATTGTTTTGTTGTGTCTTGTTGAAGACGCCAGAGGATTTATGGGCAAACCACTCAAAGATTGTTCATTCGAAGCCTCACAGAAAAGACTCACCATCATGGAAAGCTATCCAAAAGGTTTTGGAGAGTGGAGAACCAATTGGGCTGAAGCATTTCAGACCGGTAAAACCTTTGGGTTCCGGTGACACAGGAAGGTCTGAAACTCTCTATGATCTATTGAAACAGATTACAAAAATTATTTACGTCGTCAAACTCAAAAGTGTCCCTTTTTTGTTTTATCAGTGTCCATCTAGTGGAGCTCAATGGAACTGACCAGTTGTTTGCTATGAAAGCAATGGACAAGACCGTCATGCTTAACCGTAACAAAGTAACTACAGTGCCTTGCGCAACAATACATCTTGTTCTTTTTTTGTTCATGCTTCTGCTATATAAGTAGCAATTGTCAATTGATAACAAAAAATTCCAGGTGCATAGAGCTAGAGCTGAGCGGGAGATCCTTGATTTGCTTGACCATCCTTTTCTTCCTGCACTCTACGCTTCATTTCAGGTCGGAAAATCTGTTTGCACTTGTGTATATTTGTGTCCATATATCTCAGGTCACTGATTTATCATGTTTTTGCTCTGCAGACAAAGACGCATATATGTCTTATAACGGATTACTATCCAGGAGGAGAACTCTTCATGCTCCTTGATCGACAACCTAGGAAAGTTCTCAAGGAAGATGCCGTAAGGTACAAGTTTTTCTATATAGACAACAAAATCTTAAGCCTTTTCACATAACTCATGAAATAACAGGGAATTGGATAAATAATGTAGATTCTATGCTGGTCAAGTGGTCGTTGCACTCGAGTATCTTCACTGCCAAGGCAAGCCATTCAATATCCAGTTTCAATATCATTGAAAACTTGGGGATGCAAGTATTCTTGACATCATAATAAAATGACCTATGTAATTTTTCTTTATTCAGGAATTATTTACCGGGATTTAAAGCCGGAAAACGTATTAATCCAGGGAAACGGCGATATCTCCCTATCAGATTTCGATCTGTCTTGCCTGACATCTTGCAGACCACAGGTTTTCTCTCAACATTCTTCCCTTATTAGATTCCTGCTAGAAAATTTGCTCATGTACTAATTAAGAGTGATCGATGTATATCGCAGCTGTTGATTCCGAGTATAGATGAAAAGAAGAAGAAGAAGCAACAAAAGAGTCAACAAAATCCAATCTTCATGGCTGAGCCTATGCGTGCATCAAACTCATTTGTTGGCACAGAAGAGTATATTGCTCCGGTTAGTGTGTATAAATAAAAGCTAAATAATACCGATTAAGCTAATTTTTCTCTGCATTAACCGGTAATTGATGTCTCATATTGATAGGAAATTATAACCGGGGCAGGCCATACAAGTGCAGTGGACTGGTGGGCTCTTGGAATCCTTATGTACGAAATGTTGTACGGATACACTCCTTTCAGAGGAAAGACCAGACAGAAGACTTTCGCCAATGTTCTTCAGAAAGATCTGAAGTTCCCAGCTAGCATTCCTGTAATGGATCAATTACTATTTATATATCAATTAATCTCATGAAAATAAGAAATATATGTAACCGTGTTTGTTATGGGTGTGCAGGCAACTCTTCAAGTGAAACAGCTTATCTTTAGGCTGTTACAACGAGATCCGAAGAAGAGATTAGGTTGTCTTGAAGGAGCAAACGAAGTCAAGAACCATTCTTTCTTCAGAGGCATAAATTGGGCTCTGATTCGATGCACGGTAACTTCACAGCTTTCTCTTTACTTGGGATAGAAGAAACAGTTTTCTCTTTTACTTTGCGATAACAAGAAAAATAATATACTTCTGAGTTTGTTTCGATGTGCAGACTCCTCCGGAGCTCGAAACACCGATATTTCCTGGGGAAGCTGAAAACGGAGAGAAAGTTGTGGATCCTGAACTCGAAGATCTGCAAACAAATGTTTTTTGATTGTTTGAATTTAACGTTTCTTGTTTGAATTTAAACGCTTTTAAGAACCTTTTGAAACTCTTGCTCTCCCAAAGCTTCAAACGAGACTCATTTTCTTCTTCTTTTTTTTTGTCTTTTTTCTTCTTCTTTGACCTATTCGATTTGTTTTCCTAAGTGTTTCTTCATTTCGTATAATGTGTCTATTTGTGTGATTTTTTAAGAATGTTTATTCTACATGTCAATAAAATTAATAAAGTTTTGTATTCGTTCTTTCTTTTTTATAGTTATTATTATATAATACAATAAATTTGCTAGCAAACAACCGAATCTTTGCATAATTTGGTGATTTGCTATAAAGACATCTAAAACGAGTTTTGAAGACTATTGGAGATGGTGGAAGCCGAGTGATCAGGTAAATAGCCATGAAGAAAGCACATGTTAAATACATAATCTGATAATCATGAGAGTAAAAGCAAAATTTGTGTAACATCCCGATTTCTGGTATATGAAAACTTATGTAGAGAGGTTAAAAGGATTGATTTGGCTACCTATGTCACCAAAGTGCACTTACCTTTTCGGTTGCCCATCTTGAGAGAACTCCAGGGTTAAGCGTGCTTGAGCTGCAGTAGTCCAAGGATGGGTGACCTACCGGGAAGTCATTCGCGGTACCGTGTGAGTGAGGCCAAAACACGGGGAACGGTCATGTGGTGATTGCAGGGACAGTATTTCATAACTTTCGAGCCTCCCGGTTAATGCACCAACCGTCGGACAGGGNACGTTATAATTTGGTTCAACAATGTGACAATGTTTTCTTACAAAAACATTGTTGTGTTGGAGCTCATATATAGCTAAGGGTGGTCAAGATCTTGACGGATTTCAAGAACAGCATCGAGCCTGGCGACGTGAAGCTGAGTTTAGTGGGATACTAGTAACAGGTATAGAATGACCATGGATGCGCAAAAGAAGGTGTTATCTGAGAAGAGCAGGACTTTTCATGGAGAAGATGAAGTCTCAGTCTCTGTCTCAGTCTCACATGGTGGAGATTAGTGAGTGTGATGATGTAGAGGTGATGATGTAGAGGTCTACCGTCTATGTAGAGAATGTGGTGTTGATGCATTGCGTTGATCTCAAGAAGAAGTTGGCTGGTGAAAATGTCATCAAAGTCTTAGCTCTGCTTCAAGTACATTGTCACTGATCCACTTCCTCCTCTTATATAATAAATTTTTGTCACTGATTAAGGCTTGAATTGGGCTTAATCCAGAATGATTAGGATATTGTGTAACCATTTTTTGTGTCTTTGAATCTCGTGAGTGTTCTTGATCTGTTTTTTTCCTAAAAAATGGAAGGTAAAGTGGAACTTTGTGTACTAATGACACACAGAAACACTGTTTCTGCTGCATCTTTTATGTGTGTTACTTGGTAAGGAATGGTCATTCGATATCAATCACACTGCATCAAGTGAACTGATATGATTGTTCTTGACATTTTTCTGTATGTATGACTGGCCAAATCATGAGAGCTTTTAATGTCTACACTAATTTCTTAATGTCTTTTGCTTTGTAGGTTTATTCAGCTATAACGTTTAGGGAGGTAATAGAGTCATGCTTGGATCGGAGTACATAAAGGTGGTTCCTTGGTCAGAAGACGTGGAACAAACTGTAGTGTCTTGCATTAAAAACTTGATCTTCCTGGTTCGACCGTCAATTCGGTTCTGCACAGTCGACTTCAGCCATCCACTTCCACAAACTGTTGACATCTTCTTGAAACTTCTTACTTGTTCTGCAAGCCAAAGTGAACAAAGCACATCGAGACGTGAAATCTGTCATCTTTAGGTTGTTTAGGTAATTAAGAAGCTGATCCTGATGTGTCTAGAGATGCTCTTTACAGTTTGAGTCACCGATATCTCCTCTCTCTTATCTTCTGCTTCTCCGAAGTCACATCACATATGAATAATCTCGTTGATTTGATTGACACACAATGGCTTTATACATGTATTTTTCTTTTTGCCAACAAATGCTAACATTTGTACGCAGAACATCAACACTTCAACTCTTTGTAAGGTTTGAGAATCAGTAAAAATCCCATTACAGATTCACAACATATTGTTACTGAAAGAAACATAGATCTCTTTTATTACAGTCGTTAATACTTATTTGGTTCTAAAAAACTCTATACTAATAATGAGAAACAGAACTCAAAGTGGTCCAATTAGCAATTATAAGACTTTACCAATCTACACAAATATCATATAAGGAAAGAATATCGAACTGTTCGAAACAATTGAAAGAACAAAACACATAAAAGATGATTGGTTGCTCTTTTTCACATTCCTCTCATAGCAAAACAAAGGGATGGTTCTTGAGTGAATGAGTTGACGACCTCTTGCGAACGTCTCTCTCTAAGCATCTGCTCAAGAAATCAAGTGCGTCTTTAGACAACCAAGCCGGTCTATGAGGGATGCGATCGCTGTGGCCAATAAGATTGACCCAATCATCAGAAGAAAGGTCACCATATTCACTCCAAACGGATTTTCCGGATAACATCTCCAAAACTGTA
>OVBI01000632.1:0-61736 GCA_900406495.1 Sisymbrium altissimum
CAATAGATTTTACTAAGATTTTAGAAATCCATGAACCAATAACAATGGAATTTCAAAATTTTTAAAATTTTTAAAAATCCATCTACCAATAACCCCCTCTCAGTCTCAGAGACTTGCTTTGCTTATTCTGTTGGATGTGATGAGAAATCTCTGCCTACTTAAAAGGTTTGGTTTAGTTAGGATATAATCTGGATCCGGTTTAGAATTATATCGAACCGGACAAATATGGTCAACCGGCCTAAAAGCCCTAAGCCAAAACGTTAAAACCTTAAACCCTCAAAACACATTTTGCTTCAGAGAATCAAAGAAGAAGAGAATCCATTGCTTTATACAGCCATGAGTTTCGCTTGTTGCGTACGGAGGTCAGCGTCTAGGTTAGCTTCAGTATGTGGTGGTCGGATTGGTCTAGTCCGGTCAATCTCCACCGTTGTTAACCGTCCATCTCTTGCTCGCAACCCATCTCCGCTCCGTCCTTTTGTCCCTCGTGGGTTTCTTTACTCAACGGCTATTGATCGGATGAGCTCCGAGCAATCTCTTCTCCGATTGGTTGACTCTGAGATCAACTCTGCTCTCCAAACCGATGATCGCGATTTGGTAATTTTTTTAAACATTTTTTGCTCATTTCATTACTGAGAAGACAGACATTGGTCTGAAGAAAAAAAAAATCATTGAGTTGGTTTGTTTTTGATGAAAAGCAAGAGCCTTTCATCTTGATTTCGAAATGGGAATTGGAAATTTTGCTGATTTATAGTTCTTACTAGTTTCACCTCCATTCATGTGTGAACATATGCACTTGACTTTACTTGAATTACTCTGCATTTGCTTTAATTGCTTGTTGGAAGTTCTTCACTTTATGAAATTGTAATCATACAAGTTGCAGATATTGGTCCTAACTGATCTCTGTAACTACAGAATGATCAGACTTTGCGTATTTTCTTCATTCTCTGGTTTTATAAAAAGCATAGGAAGGGGTGGCGTGTGGTTCTGTTAGCAACCAGTTGAGATAGATTTTCGTTCTTACGTTCTGTTGGCGTTTTGTTGGAAGCAGGATGAAGAGACGGCTCCAGGAAGCTTCCCTTTCAAGATTGAAGACAATCCTGGACAGCAGACTGTAACTTTGACTAGAGATTACAAGGGGGAGCATATTAAAGTTGTAGTAAGCATGCCTAGTCTTGATGGGGATGAAAATGATGATGAGGATGACGATGATGAGGATGGTCCTAGTAATGGATCAAGTATTCCACTAGTTGTTACTGTTACCAAGAAGAGTGGACTCAGCCTAGAGTTTAGCTGTATGGCTTTTCCGGATGAGATTGCCATTGATGCTTTATCTGTGAGTCATCCGGGGAATACTTTGGAGGATAAATTGGCAAATGAAGGGCCTGATTTCGAGTAAGCTTTGTTGACTTAGAAGAAAAACTATGAAATAATTGCCAAAAAGGTTATATATAACGTATTTGTTTTTTGCAGGTGCTTGGACGAGAATCTAAAGAAGACATTCTACAAGTATCTGGAGATCAGAGGAGTGAAAGCAAGCACCACGAACTTCTTGCACGAGTACATGACGAGAAAAGTGAAGAGAGAGTACTTGCTGTGGTTGAAGAATGTTAAGAAGTTTATGGAAGAGTGAAAGCTTCCTTTTAAGTACCTGAGAAAATCAGTAATGTAAGAATAGAGACTCTTTATGCTGGTTGTTAGCATTCATATGTGTTCACCGTTTTACAGAATCTTTGAGAATTTATGGTGATGACTTTTATGTCATATGCGACTTTTTTATAAAGGTCTGATTCCCAAAAGCAAAAACCATACTCAAATCCAAAGATGAGATAAAATGATAAAATGATAAAATAAGAAAGGTGTAACATGTAGCCTTACAATGAGTTTTCTTTTTTTTTTTGGACAAGAAGAGAAGCTAATAAAATGTTCTTCATCTTACTTATGAGCAAGACCAAGCGGTAAACGAAACGGAATGGAACTTATTTTTGGTGCAATCCCTAATCCCTAAATCAAAACCACTTCATAAGAGAGGGTTTCAATAACAATAATAATAGGATATGATATTAGCAGAGAGGAAACAAAAAGCCCATCCTCTCCTCAAGTCTCAACTCAAAGACGCAAAGTCTTTTACGCTTGGATAGGAATGTCTTGATGGGTGTAAGCAATCCCATTGTCTCCATCCACAACTTGCCCTTTTCCTCTCATTATCCTGCAAGCACAACCATTCATGCTTAAAAAACCATTTCACCACAAAATTTTTAAAAAAGCTATGAAACCAAAATTGTACCATCTGGTTGTAAGTAATCCCTCGACTCCGACTGGACCACGGGCATGGATCCTGCCTGTGCTTATTCCCACCTATATACCAACCAAAACTTACTTCTCATCACACTCTTCCTTTTTAATATATAAGATTATTTGTATGTCTCTCGCTTACCTCAGCACCAAGTCCAAATCGAAAACCATCCGAGAATCTTGTGCTTGCGTTGTGGAACACAGCGGCGCTGTTCAAGGACGCATAGTTTAAAGTCAGTACCAACATGATCAAAGGTCGGAGATGGCTAAGCAAGTTCATGGTCCTATATTTTACCTGTCCACTTGGCGAAGGAATAGCTCTGCAACTTCGGGATCCTCTGTCACAATGCAGTCGGTGTGTGCACTACTCACAACAACAAATAAGACAAGATAGAGTGAACATTTCCAGCACAAGATAGCAAAAGATTACAAACGTCAATGTCGGTTATGTCGAGTTATTACCTCCCATGTCGGTGAATGTGATCTATAGCACCATAAACATCTTCTACAACTTCAACAGTGCATGCCTTGGAACAGTATTCATGATTGAATGACCGTGCTTCTGGTATGTTAAGTATTGCACTTGCTTTTGGTCCACCATACAAAGTGACTCCTACAGTTTAATATACCTCATGAGTTATACTACATGAGCCATCTATACTGAAGTATGTACATGTATATGAGACATCTAGATCAAATAATTGCCCCATTTATGACTTACCATTGCTCTGCAGAGCAAATATAAGCTCATTGAGCACAGCATTCTGCACTAGATCCTTATGCACAAGAAGGGTTTCCTGAAATAACGAGGCAAAAAGAGAAGATGAATTTAAAAAGCCCATTGCATTACTGAAATCACGAGGGGAGGTAGAAGTTCTCTTACCATCGCATTACAGGCTGCTGGATAGTCCAACTTTGCATCGGAAACAATGCGCTTTGCCATATCCACATTACAAGCCTTGTCGACGAACACATGACAGATTCCATCTGGAAGTACACAATTAAGTCATCATCACTCCTCTAGCACAATCCTACAAAAAAATTCTATGGACAAACAAATTTAAAACCGTACCTGCATGACCTAGAACAGGGATTTTTGTGGTATTTTTTATCTGGGCAACAAGCTTGTTGCTGCCTCTTGGGATCACAAGATCAATAACGTCATCAAGCTGTAGCACAAATGCAGAAGGTGGGTTCGGTGTAACAAAAGATATAAAGACTTGTTGCAGTTTCAAGTTTGTAATCCGTTTACCTTGAGCAAATCAGGAATCTCTTCTCGTGAAGTCACAAGTCCGATGAGTTTACCACCGACAGTCTCTGGGATCGCATCAGTGATCACCTAAAAATTTACCGTGGAATTAAATGAATTAAGAGAGCACAAGTGGTCAACTTTGAGAAAGCCATATAATGATAAAATCTGGATATTATACTCCAAGATATGAAATCTGAGGCGCTATTGTACCTTGTGTAAGATAGCATTTGATCGCCGGGCCTCCTTTCCACCCTTCAATAGAAGACCATTTCCACTCCGGATGGCAAGTGAAGCTATCTGTTTGGTTCGTGAGCAAAACCACAGCTTCAGCAAATTTACATTCTAAGAATATAAAGGACATTGACTCTTAACATACCTGTACAAGTGCATCAGGTCGGGACTCAAATACAATCAGGAGTACCCCTAGCGGGGATGAGGTCTTCTCCAAAACAAGACCATCTGCCACCTGTAAAAGCAATTGTCACGAAGAACATATAGCATAAGAATCTATTATATGTCAACTAGGAGGATACGATTAATATGGTTCAGTTCGTTTTTGAAACAATTGTCCTCTACTCACCTCAGTTTTCTTTAAAACACGGCCAATTGGATCTTCCATATCGGCTAGCTTACGAACTGAAGCTGCAAGGCTCAAGATCTATCAAGCACAAAATAAGCTAGCATTAAAAAACACGAATATGTTATAAAGAGAGGTGAAATTGACACAATACCACACCACGAAGACTGGCTTACCTTCGCAGGTGTCATAACCAAGCGAGCCACTAATGACTCTTCGAGCCCAGCTTCTTGTGCTGTAGTCACATCTAATTCATTTTCAGCTCTGATTGTTTTCTCATTTGCTTCAAGAGCATCGGCGATACTACACAGAATTTGTTTCCTATCTTCTGAAGATAAGGCCTGTAGCAAATCGCAAACAGTTTAGGTACATCTGTACTAAGCGAGAAAAGATTTCTGACATGATCAATATGAGAGAAAGCCCTAGAAGTACCTGAAGCTTTCTGGAACTTTCCCTTGCAGCAACTGCCATGTCACGAGCGGTAGAATCTGTAATCGGAGCCCATAAACGAGCATCTTGATGGAATAACGTTCCAACACGCAGTCCTCGGAGGACTTTATCTATGTTCTCAGCTGAATATCCACTACAAAAGCAAGAAAAGTATCAATTTTCCATCCAACAAAATATGTTTAGATTATTTCTCAGTCATACATATATTCTGGTCAGAACTGTAAGCGAGATCAGAAGCACTTAATTAAAATTGAACAAGCATATCACAGAATAAATATGCATGATGAGTGTAAAAGGGCCCACACCTGGTTATGATGACAGGGATCCCAGCATAAGCAGCATTCACTGCAGCTTTCACTTTCGCAGTCATGCCCCCTCTTCCTAGTCTTGACTTGTCGCCAAATGTAATCTCATCTTGGTGTTTTTCTTTGATGAATGTGTGGATCAGCTTTGAGTTAGGATCACTTGGAGGGCCAGTGTAAAGACCTTCCACATCACTCAGAAGAATCAGAAGATCAGCTTTCAGTTCCAGCGCCAAAAGAGCAGCTAAGCTGTCGTTATCCCAAAAGATGCCAGAGGAATCCTGCATATATCGAGTGCAATGAAGCTGAACATTAGACTACGAGAGTAAAAAATCGTGTCAAAAGGGAGAAAAGATAGTCAACAAACCTGATATGGGGCTCTTCTGGTGCTAATAGCATCATTCTCATTGAAAATTGGAATAACCCTCAAATCAAGCATCGACTTGACTGTTTCATTAAGTTGCTTCCTGAATTCCTTGTCTCTGAAACTACTGTCATTCACCAGAAGTTGAGCCGCCGTCACATCCAGCTGGCCAAAGACAACAAGATGAAACAAAGCATCAATATATGGAATTTTACACAGCAATGAGACCATAGTTTTTCAGTTGAATCACCTGATCGAACATAGTCTCATAATAAGCCATAAGACTGCTTTGTCCAACACCAGCACAAGCCTTCCCATCAAGTTCAGACTGAGGCTTCTGAAGATCCGCAAAGCTGAAATCCATAAAGAAACAAACTTCAGCACAAAAGAAAAAAGGAAAAAACTTTAAAATCATTAACACAACAAAAAAAAACACATCTCACTGTTTCAGTTTTTCCAATCAGAAAGGAAAAACCAAAAGCCAAATGGTCCATCACCCGTTTAAAGGGGGAAATGATTAAAAGTAACCATTTTGCTTAACCTGCTATTGACTAATTGTCTGTAGCGAAGCCTTTGGCGGCCAAGGCCAACCGCACCAGATGACACCAAAATCACCTCAAATCCATCCGAGTTTAATTCCGCAAGCTGACATTATATATTTTTACAAATTAAAGGTGCAATTTTACAAAAACATTTTCACATGTCTCTCGTGAAACCTTTTCACTATTTGCAAAAAAAAAAAAAAAAAGCTGATTCATTTAAACAAAAAAAAAGTTCATGATAATTAAGAGAGAAACAAAAAAAAAAAAAAAAATCAAAATACCTGTTCACACAGAGCTCCTAAGCGACCAAGAGCCAATCTTCCACCTTTCCCAGTAACAACAGCGGTCCCAACCTTTATTTTACGACAAGAATGAAAAAACAAAAGATTAATAACCAGAAAATGAATCCCTCCTCGAATATTCTGACTTTCATTCATATCTGATGACATGCATATTAAGATTCATACGAGAGGTTTAATCTCTGGGACCAAACAATATATATATATATATATATATATTCAGATTCACAAAACATTTCGAGTTCACATAATATTCAGTTTCACATTACCACAGATTTTAAAACACAACTAAACTCAAATCCACGACCACGAACACTGTCACAGATCAGACAAAACGCCGAGAAACAACGAAAAGTAATATATACAAAAAAAAAAAAGAACACGGATATATGATGAACAAATCAAAATCTGAAAATGCGGACGTTTTCTCCACGAAAACACGGATAAACAGAGAGATACACGATATATACCTTGACGACGATACGCTTGACGTCTTTGGCGAAAGCGCGTGAACGATCCAAATCCTCCATTGTCGTCGCCTACCAAAACCCCGGTACAAGGAAACGAGTTAACTCAGTGGTTCGTCAGTGGCCGCGTTTATGGAAATAAATAATATCTGGTGAGGCAAGTGTGGAGATCAACAAGGAAGAGATGAAGGGGTTTATAAACACAGCTACACCCACAGAGTCAGGTCCTGCTACCAAACCATAACCCGCCACGTGTGTCTGTAAGGGTATATTTGGAATAGTAGATCCTCGTTGATGAAGTGGCGTGTTTTAATTGGGTGGTGCAGGGTTAAGGTGATTACGGTGCGTCGTAGAGGATTATTTACTCGGGTTTGTGGGTATTTTGGGTAATTAAAAAATCGGCGGCTGAGGAAGCACCGTGGACGTGAACAACACAAAGGCAAACGGAAATCAGAAGAGGACAAGTGAAAAGCGGACAGCAGTGCAATTTTTAGATGACGTCTCTCTAGTGAAAAAAAAAAAGGAAATAAAATCGCCAATCTTTTTTCTTTTTATATGCGGCGCCACAACGCTTTTATTTATTTAGTAATTTTTTTTTTATTATGGTCCACATTAGAGGGCAATGATTAATTATAGGGATGTATGATGTATCTAAAGTTATCATAATTCTCAGTTTCTAAGCCGGTTTTTTTTAACTGGAAATAAATATACACAAATAAAATATTTCTTTTATGTTCGTCGGAAATTTTTTTTTTTTCCTTCTTAATGTATCGTACAAAACATTTCCTTCTCTCGACCTATTAAGAAACACACATTTCTAGTCTTGTTAAGAAAAACTTTTAATAAAATTCGATAGATTGTAAATGTTTCCATATTCACATATAAACTATCTAAAAAGTCCTATAAAAATCAGCAGTTTGAAGATATTTCTCTTGGCTACAGGCTTTTTTTGTTTTATTATTTTCTGTTATATTATTCTTTTATTTCTCGGCAAATGATTTTTCTATCATATTATTCTAAGTAAACTTCATAGTCATAATAACCAGATTTTATAATCTTTACGGTGATCACGTTTTACCCTAAAAACCTGAATTTGTATTTGAATTATCATCACTGGTGGCTTATGAGATGGTGTCTGGTCAGATTGAAAATTAATAAGTTGATACGTAAACAACAAAATACCTAACTGTTGGTTATTCATATAAATATCATAATATTCGTTCCTATTTACTTCAAATTTGATTGCATTTAATACACACGTTGAATAAATATCACCTGAAATATTCATTGATTGTTAAATGAGACGTATTAAGTACTTTGGTAAACCAAATACATTTTTGAATGTATTTTTCTTAAAGTTTTGAAAAATCATGAAGTTAACTCCAAAGTAAATAAATGATGTGTTGACCAAAATAATAATAATTAAATCCTGCATTCAAACTGTAAAATGTCGATTATTAAAAACATATAGTGTATAGCAATATAGTATGATAGGCTCCAATTAAAAGGAAACATATATATATGGATGTTATTTGACCATTTACATTACATTTTGTATTCTTCCTCCATTGATAAAAAAGAAAATGTTGAAAACAAAAAGAAGAATCTCGTCAGTAATAAACTAAACTATAAGTTTTATTACAAATAAAAAAATACAAGATTTTGCGGTGCCAAAATGTTAAAAGAATGTCTTTGAGCGCTTGTTGAATGTGGCATCCTTTGTTTTTCATGTGATAAGACCTAGTAGTCGAGAAGCTAATTAGGATGCAAAAGTGAGTTTTAAGTTTTAATCACTAACTCAGAAACACATATACAGCCTTCGTCTATTAAAATTCAGCCTTCGTCTATTAAAATTTTTAAACGAGGCTATGGTTTTCTGCATAGTGTTTAACTGTTTACATTATGCGATGTCAACCAAAAAAAAAAGCTGTTTACATTATGCTCAAAGAATTATTGTAATATATTGATGCAAGTAAACAAAAGATTGTACAATGAATCATTACTGACTCTTTTTTAATGTTCTCTTAATATTCTTTACGCAATCTCGTTATTTAGTTGAAATTTGGATTTTCAAGTACAATAACATAAGTATGTTCTAATATAATATAATGTGATGGTTAGTTATGCATGTTGTATATGTCATTGAAAGTACGACTGGTTCAAAGAGTTATTTTTTGCTACACTACAACAGTCGCTGTTCTAATAACAAAAGTTTGATGTTCTCATTTGTTTGAAATCGACTTATGAACTATAGGTTGATTACTTGATCACATAGACTTCTATACTAAAACCTTGCTGATTAATTAAAAATATAAAGTAAGTAATTATTATTGGTGGATTATTGGAGAAATCCTCATTATAAATGTTAGATGGTTTTATATAAATAAAGTGGGGGAGATGTTAAAGAATTCAACACAATATAGGAGAAGGCCGCGAAGCTATTAGATATTCTTTGAATAGATCATAAAAAAAAGGAGATTGAATTTTTTTAAACTGAGAGATCTGGTTTCTTACAAATGATGATATTTTTCCATGAGATTTCGGATATTTTATTAATGATCTTGAGATATTTCAATTTTTCTTTAAGTTGTCATGAGTTTTTTTTTGTCTATACAAAAAGTTTGAAGTTACTGTGATGTCAGAAAAATACAAAAATGTTACAGTGTTTAGATTTTGATTTCCGAAAATTCTCTTAAATATGGTTTGTGCATGGAGTTACTTTATTGAGCAAAATGGACACTATTAAGCGTATATATATCAAACTGCAATGACAAAACTATTTTTTGTTCTTTTAAATCTCAAGTAATTAATCAGTAAGAAAAATGGTCATATACATATGAATGGTGAAAATATTTTTATAAAAAAGAGCTAGAGAATAGCATAACATTGTAAAGCAAGAAATTTAGTTCAGTCCGATAGCAAACCCAACATCAAATGAAGTTTTTAAACTTGTGATCTCTTTTCCGAAGTCGAGAGAATCATTCGACTAAGTTGCTCCGATGAGATTCAATTACAATTGTGCCGATGATAACTTTTCCCCTTCTACACATAGTATAGTTGTTGCTTAAAAGCTTTACTAAACTAATTACATATATAACTTGTTGCATTCAATGGTTGAGATTTGTCGTGTCAGATGTAGGTAAAAAGTTTGTATATTCATATCAATATAAATGATGATTGACTGTGTACTGAGAATGGTGAAAGTATGTAAATCTTCTGTAAATTTGAAATTTCAGTTTGGATTATGACCAACAATTTTTTTTGGTTGAATAAAATGAAATTGACTTATTTTCTTATACAAATAGTTATGACACAAAGAAAAACAACTAGATATATAATAGCCATGATCCAGTTTCTATAGATCTAATATGATAATGTTTGTATTATATATTAAAATTAGAATGGCCAATCCAATTGCTATAGATTAATAGTATAATACTAAAATGTCTGTATGATATAAAAAAATTAAATAGATTATGGCCAATCCAACTTCTATAGACTAATATGATAATGAATATGAGAGCCCTTCTCGAGATTCTCCAGGTAACGTGCCTAGTATATTCAAACATCATTCATTTCATTGGCCCTTTTAAGAAGCCAATGATCATTTGTGATGGATTCAGATGAATCAAATTTGATATTTCTGTTGTTAAAAAGTCATGACTGGAAAAAAACCATACAATGTAAATTACATATGTGATTCGCACAATCGCACCTGATGGGCTAAAAAATGCATGTGGTTTCCAAGAATTAGCTTTAAAGCATGCACATGAGACTGAAATTAATAGTTCATTAATTAGTGAATGAACTCTCGTTGATTAAATGTATAGCAAATAAAATCTCTTGCATCACTCTAACATAATGTGAATGATTTTTTCTTCGTTTTGCTTTCCTAAAATTATACAAAGTTGCGTTAGTTTAAGTTTAAATAGTAAACTTAATTAAGGCAACGAATAGTGCATGAGGTTTGGTCAAAGGCTCAAAGCCATCGTCCCATGTTCCAACACTGATCTTCACGACTTGAGTTTCCCTCTCAATTTTCATTTCTTTCAATTTCTAAAGGCATCTCCAATGTAAAACTGCATTATTTACTCCAGATGCCCTAAGTTTTACTCTCTATTATTTTCATCTTCGATCGTTATGTTTCTCGTTAATGGAAAATATGAAACAAATAAAAAATAATCAAATGTAAGGGAAGGAAGGCACGTGGTTTGATGCGATTCGGGTCTCAGATGTCTGATTGTTTCTAGGGAATCATTGGTCCTATGTGCATGTGCACTCTTTTTAGCCTTCAGGCCCACCAACTCCAAATTTTTAGTCAAATAATAGGATTTCATTTGTTTTTTTCTGTGTTTAAAACTTTTAGTATGTTATTTGAACTAATTATCTCATTTGTAACCAACGACATATCATTTTCAGGGATAATAATATAGACATTCACATTTAGACTCAACCATGCATACACACGCAGCAGCAGCACATGTGTATATATGCATATAATACTGTATAATTTTGATAACTAGGTATAAAAAAAATGATAATGGAGTAGTAAGTGAGAAATACATTTCATATTGGACATTAGTGATTCGTGAACGCATGCTGGTTGGTTAGAATTGGTAGGTTATGTGATTTTAATACATTTTAATAAATCCTTTAAGTGTGTGGTAAAATATAGAAAAGCTTTGGTATTTTTGTGTAATTTTTGTTTACGTGGGCACAAATAAGCTTCAAAATGGTCGGAAATGGAATTTCTTTTTCTTAGCATTTTGGGAAAATGATAAGAAGTGATGTTAATGTCTAAATAACTAGCACCTTTTATATTTATTGCATGAAATTAATCCACGTGTGTGTTCTCAATATATAGTAGGATTAGATTGAAATATGGATTCCGATGAAATGATGGCGTCAATACAAAAGAAGCACATATATTAGTAGTGGACCTTTATATTTACGACCCATACCAAGCTTTGATTATATATAATATATACAACACATACATAAATTGAACAGCGCCATATTCGAACACGACGTTTACGCGGCAGGATATCGGCTCATAAAATTTAAGGGTTCAGTTCAAAATTTTAAATATATAGACGCTGCTTGACAAAAAAAAAATATATATACGCTAACTGTATATAGGGTGAATATTTAAGATATTTAATTATAGCCATAAAAAACTGGTTCCTAAAACAGTAGATAAAATTTTGGTAATTTTGGTAATTTTATAACGGGTTATTCAAATGCAAAATGTAAATATCTGTAGAAAAGAGTCGGGGTTGAGAAAGCGCATATTCTTGTAAGTTATTAGGATAGCCTCTAAAATGACACCAAAAAGAAAAAGGAATTAAGTTTTGTGATGACAAGAATATATGGCTATAATCTTTTTGTGGGTACAATCCAATTTCAATTGACCTCTATGGATTTAAGTCACGAGAGAAAGTAAACAAACTTGCAAAACTAGGACACGTATCTAGTTGGGGCACATGTTAAGAGTCGGACATGGAGTATAGGAGGTTCCAAACTTGAAGACTCAGTATTTACCCCAAAAAAAACAAACGTCACGGCTCAATGGAGTAATTAGAGCTAGAGGTTCACGCTACAACCAAAAAACAAAGAAAACATTTAGCAATACAAAGTTTGTGATAAATATATTTTAACAAGTTACAAATAAAAAGTTGTGATAGGATTAAATACAAATACTAGTTAGAGAGTGAGTTTACAGAAAACTAATTATGGTTAAACGTGTTAGTGTTAGGAGCAGTCAAACGCTATAACGACTATATATGATATATACCACATGATAATTATACTAGCTTACAAACAAAGAAAATTATGGTGCATGATCTCATATGTGTCCTCCATTTCTCTAGTAGAAATATTATGTGTAAATTGAATCATTTAATATGTAGTAATATTTGCAGTAATTGCAAGCAACTGGTCAATTTTGTCTTACATCATATCTATAGCGAAATAAGAGCCAAATATATTGTTCTAAAAAAAAGAGCCAAATAAGTTATTATTTATAATAAAAAAGTCTTCCAAAATGGGTCCAACCACTTGTCAATTATTCATATATTCTTCCAAGTTTCGTTACATATCTCCAAGCTTTTGGCGTATGATCATATAACGCTTGAAACTAACGGTTTCTGTACACCAGTAGTCGCATATATACACATACATATATATATATATGTATATATAATCTGTGGATATACCAAAACAAAACGTATCCTCCATGAAATAAAAAGATAATAAATGAAGAACCGTCAAAACTCACATGCCAATGAAATTTAAATTTGTGGACACGAGAATCCTAGCCAAATAAGATAAATATGATTGCAAATTAATACATGCATCTTACTATACAGTGAATTAGCTAGAACAACTCGAAAGTGGTCAGTTTACTATTTACAAAATATTTGTTTTGGCTCTTAGGGATTCGGGTTTCAAATGCGATGTTGTTTGAAAAAGCTACTTTGTCTCTTTCGGAACCGGCGATGCACAACCCTAAACGGCTAATACCCTTAATTTCACTGTTACACGAGACTTATCATACATTTTAATACTCAAAATTGTGTACTTTCAAAAGTTTATATTTTACTATATATGTTTATGGGAATCGACTGGCCAAAATAAGAACACATTTTTCTGCTGTGCTCCTATAGAGATATTTGATAGATAAGATATTTCATTCGACCAACAAAAAGAGGAAGAAGAGAATAAGATAAGGTGACGGAGTATATAAACGTCTTACAGAACATGCTACACTTGGACAGACTCAATTGGTGTAGCTGCATTAATCATTATATCTCGCAGCCAATGTAAAGCCGTCACGAGTCACGAGCGTCCAAAAACGTTTAGTGCAATCACGTTCAAAGAGACTATTTCCCCAAAACAAGTAATTTATCTCAAATTTATTCTCTTGGTAATAGCTACAATAAAATGAAATATCCATTTATAAAAACTGAAAAAAATCGAGGGCCAACAGTAAGTGTTTCTTTTGACTTCGGTTGCACTAATAAAGCTGAGCAACCCGAAGTTACGTGAGAACCAAAAAGTTTGTCTGAGGCTTTCTTTTACTGATTTTGTTTGATTTGTGTCTGAGCTAGCGATCATGCAAACAATAAAAAAAGTATCTCCCTTCTCTTTTCCAAACAGAAACTACACAAATTCTTAGTATCTACGGACCTATTCACAAATGAACTAGGTGAATTTGGCCGACATATTTTGGTTTTTCAAAAGTATGTATGTGGTGATAAGACGCAGATAAAGGAAGAAAAGTTGGGGGAATCACTATCATATAACAATTTCGTTAAAATAAGTTATTATTTAAAAATTGATAGAGACACTGATTGCCATTGGGAAGATATCGGGTTGTTCATAAAATTGATATTGTTCTCTTTTTTTTTTGTTGCAAATTTAAAATATTATAGTTATACTTTTTTGCTCTGGGGGCGAGGGGTGAGCTGGAGAAATTTAAATCATTAATTATTCAAGTGTCTTGGTTTGAGATGTCAAAACCAACAAGTAATTATGTAAGCAAAATGGACGGTAAAGACAACGAATTAGAGTCATAATCTAAATAACAATATGATTCTTGAGGAGTCACTGCTGTTTACTAAAGAAAAACGTGGGCTAATCATCTAAGCTAGTGTTAGGTAATGATGATAAATTTCTTAAAATAAGATGATAAAAAGAAATTCTTTCAAATCTGTTTTGAAGTTTTTTGGTCAGGATCTTTACAAATTAATTATAGGTAAAGCCAATTACGAGAAAGGAGATGGATATACCGTATATCGGTATATGGATATACCACTTTTAATAAAGTTGTCCTTCACTTGATAATTATCTATTTTTGAGTTTGGAAATTTAAAACAACGTGAACAATTTAGGTTTGGGTATTGAGTCTAAACCAAATGAAAAACCAAAATTTGATGAGTTCGATTCCAATTTGAATTAGGTGGAAGAACCGATCGGCAATAACTTTTCAGAACTTTGGCAATTGTTTCGGTTTGATATTCGGCGATCGGTTAATGTCCAATTTTAGTTCTATGTACTTATAATATTTTCTTCTTTAATTCGGTTTCAACCAAATCAACCAAAAAGCCAGAGCTAATTAAAATTCTGTAATAACCGACACGTGCCGAGCCTATTTTTAAATTGGAATTTGTGATTAAAAACCAAATAAAGTTTTGAATAAAATCGCCTCAACCGAACCTAAGTACCTAACTAATCGATTTCCGTACCGAACCAAACCAAAGCCATTCTCCCAAACCGAAAAACGAGTACCTGAACTAACTAAACCGATCGATTGCCCAGCCCCTACATGTAGTGTATATCTACTATACTGGGGCCAATGAAGCAGGCCCGTAAGTACTGTTTGGGCCAATGTTTATCTCATCTCTACTTCTAAGATCTAATCTTTTCCTCCCCGCCAAATATTACTTTCTTGCGCTATATCCACAGCTTCGCTTCTGCTATGAGTCTATGACTATGAGTGCATGAACCAAACCGAACGTAATGCAACGTAATGTTTATGTGAATCTGTAACTGGAAAAAATTTGGGTTTTTTTTTCTTCCAAGAGAGTAAAGATGAAGAGAGATAAGAGGATGCCATAATGAACAGTCTAACTACTGATGCAATTGGTGGAACAGTCAGTAATGATATATTAATGAAACGTGCACAAGATATAGATGTACTATCTTATGCTTATTAAAACATGGAGAAAGTAGTTTTGAGTTGTTTAGCATCATGATTCTTGCAGATATTTTATTAATAAAGACGTCCCTAGACAGGTTCTCTATCATTCATCTAATGTGACCTTTTGGCTTTTTATATTTCATATTTCACATGCTCTGTACTGAAAACTGAAAAGGGTATTTTAACATTCACTCTCTGATATCTGCCAGATAAATTAAATCAACCATTAAAATCACTACAAAACGTACCAAACAGATTAAAGAAAGTTTTCTCTATTGGTTTCTAGAGATTGGCCTCTGCAGTGACAACAAATTCATTCCTTTTATCACCACCCTTCATTTTTCAGAGGACAAACGAGCGTACAAATCGCAAACATATCTTGAGAATTTTCTTCCTTTTTTTTTATTTTTATCTTTACTTCACAAGCAACACGTGATAACAAGAAAGAAAAAAAACACAATCCTAAACAATTCAACTCACCAAAAAAACACAGTCGTTACAAGCAACCACGAAACTAAGCCAGAAAAAACGAATCCGAACGATTCAGTTCAGTGTATATGTTCCTTCTTTTACTGTGGGTTTCATTCTCTGGTAATGACATTCTTTGTTCTACAACAGCAGATCAAAATCTAAACGTTTTTACATACATTATATATGTCTTGTCGTTTGACGTGGAGATTAAGGAAAGAACCAGACTTTGATGAAGATAGAAAAAACCATCTGCAGACCAAACGCTGCAGCCACTACAACCGTCAGATCATTGCTCGCCTCAAGGTAAGACCGTAGATTCAGGGCAACAAAGCCTGATGATGCGCTACCAGCTAATAGTATAATCACCCATCTTAGAAACTCCACTGGAATCAGCAATGGAAGCTGAAAAAAGAATGATCCCGACTGTTAATATATCCAAACTAAAAATTAAAGAGATACCGTTTTAGGTTGATCTATGTCACTGTACCCATAGTTATTGAAAATTAAGATACTAAACCATTTGCGAATTTAACAGGCGCGTTTATCTTTAGTGTTACTGATAATCAATCAATTGATTAATAATAACAGCGAAAAGAGGCAGAAGTTACTGGGGACACTTACAGAGGTTGGAACGAAAATGAAGAGAGAGTATCCCCAGAGGCACCAGAATCTTAGAAGATCAGCTTTGGACCCCATATACCGAAGTGAGAAATAAAATGCCAGTGGCACAATTATTGCATAGCCATAGATTAAAGATGCTGCCAAATTTATGTAGTTCACATCAAAGACCCAAGGAGCTTCAGTGTCGGTTCGTTTCTTCACGAGATACGTGGCGCAGTTTCCGAGAGAAGCAAACACAAACACAAGCGTAGTGCAGATCCAGACAAGGCCATACCTAATAGAGCGACGAAACCCACACACGAGTCATTTTCCACTCATTTGTCCATAGAGCAAAGGCGGACTTTTTTGGTCTCTTGCTTGAAGTAATATAGGAGCAAATGCATCCTATCAATTCTCAAAGCTATCCACTAACAAAATGGAGTAACTATGCTATTTACTAACTACGGTATAATAAGAATACAAAGAAGGTACAAACTTAGTCTTTACTCAACCGGATATATCCTACTGCCAGACCTTACGTTTCCTATGCAAGAAGATGGCTATGTTACAGACTATGAAGTAGCTAGAAGTTAAATATAACGTGAGGAGCCGTTTCAACAAGCGACAGCTAACAGATAGCATACGGAAAACTGGATCTCTAAGCAGGCTTAAGTCTACAGTAAATAAGCTCAGATGGGATATTAAAGTATAATTACACAAAAACTTGACCCCGAGACAGAAACCAAGAAGAGTAAAGCAGGAACATCTCTCACACCAAAGATCCAGCTCTTTTCCCTGATAAAACATTCCTAGTTTTCGAAATTTGAAACTACGGTTTTAATTATCAAATAACAATAGCTCTTACAGGAGATCGCTACTCCAGTAGAAATGTTTATCTAACGCTGGCAGCAAGAATACATTCCCCAAACCTATGACATATCAAATTTATTACTCTGACACTTAATGTGTTTTCCGAAAAGAGCACACTTAAAACGGTACAAATAAACAGCCTGACTGAGCACTGAAGTGATTAAAGAAATCTCAATAAAAGATGCCAAAGAGTTCTATCACGGCGAGATCAATCACCAACAAGCGTCAAGGGGAAAGGGTATTGAAAGACTTACAAATCAGGGTTTGCCTCAATCTTGTTGAAAAAATCTCCACTAGTGGGATATAACGAGCTCATCAACCTGTTCAAAACGACATCTGTGTCCACGTCGAAGTACTGAGTATACGAGTAGACGTTAAAGAATCCCTTCCAGTTGTTTGACGGCTGTTGTTCAGGTCCTTCTGCAGGTGTAGCTAAAACAAATTATCATACAGGACAGAACAAGGCATATAGAATCTCGACATGCAAAAGAAAAGGAGCTCCACTCACATAACCATTCTTTCAAACCATGATGAACAGTACATAACAAGTTCTTATCACTTAGTTGATTCACGGTGACTACTGTTATTAATATATATATATATACCTGCTGGGCTGTCAAGAGTTTGATAACCCTTTGCATTGTTTCCTTGATGAGGTGGAAATATTTGCATGTTTGCAGAAG
The DNA here is from genome assembly GCA_900406495.1 of Sisymbrium altissimum. NCBI lineage: Eukaryota > Viridiplantae > Streptophyta > Magnoliopsida > Brassicales > Brassicaceae > Sisymbrium > Sisymbrium altissimum. The sequence goes on from OVBI01000632.1 coordinate 17,871, forward strand.
GGCCTGCAGAGAAGTAAACAAGCAACATTCAAACTCTTCCACCACTGGAAAAAAAAAAGCCATTTGCAAAAGCTAGCTTCTAGCAAAAAGAACATACCTTCATTAACGCTTGCTATATGTACATTTGTGCTTTTCTTGTCGTCGCTGATCACAGCCTTCCCGGACAAAAAAAAAAGTGTAGATTTTTTTTTATCGAATGATAGTGAATACATAATCACTCAAAAACATGTATCTGAAGCAGTAGAATCCACGATGAAGCTAATCATGCAATCATGTTTCCTGATTTATTAAAACGACTGAATAATCACCCTTTAACATATATAGAAACCCATCAATGCGAATTAAGGAACTAATTAAGAAAAGAAAAAAAACACACAACAAATCTGAAAAAGTTACGAAATTCTATATCCTACCTAATCAAATAAAAACCCGTGGAAATATCAGAGAAGCAACGGATATATGTTTTATCTAGACTTACAGGAACTGAACCAAGCAAATGGCTTGTCTGTAAATTAGCGAACGACTCATCCATCGAAGCTTTACTGATCGAATTTCGATTCTTATCTCATTCAAAAATTCGATACGATCGGAGGATAAAAAGATCGTTCCTTTCTCTGAGTTTTGTCTGAAAGGTTTCTGTCTCCTCCGTCGTCGTGGAAGCAAATGGGAAAGGAGAGACAAAGGACCCACGCGCGCTTTTTTTTCCAGCAAGTGAGGTACACGCACCGTTTACACGTGAACTAGGCCCATTCAACGGCCCATTATAAAAAAAATTAAACCCGAATTGATCCGACCCAAACAGACCCGACCCGTCCGAGGAGCGTCGTGAGAAGAGAGAATCAATAATCTTAACTATGTTCCTTCGTCTTCCCTCCCGAAGAAAAGCTAAACGGAGAAAGAAAGCCCTAGACTCACTGGCTTCTCACTCGGTTTCTCACCAACCGCCAGAAAATGAATACGAGAGAAATCAATGGTTCTGCCTCCACCGCGAGATCCGTATCTCTTCCGAAGCAGCCTGATTACAGTAGCAAGCCTGTTCAGGTCTTCCCTCTATATACTTTTTTTGATTTCTCCTTTTTGTTTCCGTGAAAGCTGCTTAGCTTAGGTCATTTAGGTTTTAGCTGCTTCTACCTTGACGATTGTTTGCCAGAGCCTATATGTTTGTTTGGTGGGTGAATATGTAGTGCTTTAGGATTGTTTAATATAAAGTCCATTCCACATGGTTACTACAGGAGGCGTTGAGGCATTTGGCATCTATCAACCTCAGAGAGTTGTGTAATGAGGCGAAAGTTGAGCGTTGTCGTGCAACCAGAGACTTGGCTAGCTGTGGGAGATCTGTTAACTATGTGTTGAACCCATGTGGACATGCTTCCTTATGCACAGAGTGTTGTCAGAGGTGTGATGTTTGTCCAATCTGTAGAAGTTCATTGCCCAGGACTGGAGATAGACTTCGGCTTCGTCTCTACTACGAGTGTGTTGAAGCTGGTCTTATCTCTCGAACACATGAGGAGGCGTCACAGGATGAGGATGAGGATGAACATCAATTGGCAGCTGATGTTCATCGTCTTTATGCTCTGTTTGATGTTGCCATGAACAACAATTTGATATCTGTGGTTTGCCATTGTATCCTTTTGCTGCATTTATACTCGCGCGCTCTCTGATATATGCATTTGAGTCTCTAGCTTCCTGTATGATTACCCATGCATTTGTATGCATGTGCGGTCTCATTTACATCTGTTTCCACGAATCTCTTCATATGATGAGGCATGTGCAGTTAGAAACTGTGTCTGTATGGGGAATTTTGTACTGATAGGTTCATGTAATTTTAGCTAGTTCTTGTTCCCTGCCTCCCTCCCTGATGGACAAAATATGCATTGTGTTTTTATCATTCTCTATGTGTTATCATTGACATCTCCTTGACAGAAAATGAATAGATATCACCAACGTCTGTATGGATGAGACGGCTGTATCTAGTGACCCAGTCATTGCGTTCTTGCTGGATGAAGTTGTTGTCAAAGATTGGGTCAAGCGTACATTCCGGAGCATCTTAGCTAAGCTTCAAGAAATCTGTATCCTTTAACTTCTAAAATATTTATGTTTCTTGTGCCAGTATACAAGTGCGTTCTGTCTTTCTTTAATATTGGTTCTCAGATAGTCTTGAAACAAAAGAGATGCAAGCGTGGTTAGATAACCTCCTCAAGTATTCGAATCAAGTGACTGGCATATGTAGTGTGCTTGAAGTTATGGAATCAGCTTTTAAGGGTTCTGTTTCACCTCAGCTTCAAGACGTGCAGAAGCTTAGGGAGAACATTGGTAAAACAAAGCAGGTCAGCTAAGATTTTATTCCATTTACATCCAAACATCTTTGCAAAAGTACGCCTAAGTAAACTCTCTTTACTTGTTTTGGTATATGGTTTGCAATAATGTTAGTTCTGCAAAAGCTTTACATATGGGTTTATGAAAATACGATAATGGTCTTACATCATCGGCTTGGATCTTGATGGTTAGATATCAGTTAATGTTGTTTTTGGGTGTATCTAACCATGTCGTTATATGACATGCGAAGTGGTATCCAGGGATTACCATCTGGTTCCTGACCAGAGAGTGGTTTGACCATATCAGCTCTTTACATATTGGTGCAAGATCACCGAGCTGATGGTGTTCTTACCCAACTGTTGTTTTTGATTTCAGCATCTGGACATTATGATCTGGTGCATAAGACACGGATTTCTGGAAGATGTGAGGTCTCGGTATTCTAATTTCACTTCGTGGAAGGCTCTAGTACTTGGAAGGAAATCAAATGCAATTAAGCGTGCATGGCCTGATGCCGTAGATCAGTCTTCAGATTGCAATGTACAGGGTGGTTCCCTATTTATCGAGGATGCTTTAGAGAATCTTGAGAGAGAGCCAGAGTACAGTCAAGACATAGGGGCAGACCTAGAAGTTGGATGTTTGCAGAACGAGAAGAGATCATTTCTTAGGTCCAGAATAGAGGGAACTTCAGGATCTTATCCATTTGAGAATCTTAGAATTGCTGCTGACATACTCTTTTTGCATGGCAGTTCAGATCTGGTTGTTGCGAAGCAAGCAATTGTATCCTTTTATCATCGCCTATGTTTAGGATTACCTTGCACTTTACTTTCGTAAATACTAAAAATCAGTATTCCTTCCCATGTTTTTCTTCTTCGCTGGTTTCCTTAACCAGGAAATAGTTTCTTTATTACCTGTTTGATCGACATTGGACCACCCCTGAAAAAAATTGGAAGCACATCATAGATGATTTTGCTGCTACCTTTGGCATAACTAGGCATTCACTGCTGGAGTCTTTTGTATTTTATCTTCTCGATGATCCCTCAGAGGAGGCACTCCAGGTACCTTTTGACATTCCCAGGGAAAACATATAGAAATATGTATTATTTTGCATGTTTTAATATTCTCGCAAAAACAGATACAGACGTACAAAACATGTATTAACTGGTGTAGCTCTCAAACTTTTCCATATTTTATTTCAGGAAGCTTGTAGGACTCTTCCTGAAATATGTGGTCCAGAAACATATCCCAAGGTTGCACAAGTCCTGTTAGAAAGGGAAAATCCTGAAACAGCTCTTATGGTCTTGCGTTGGTCTGGTCACGATGGCGTATCAGAGCTGGTGTCAATTGGTGAAGCTGTCACAGCTGTTCGAGTGAGAGTGGAATGTGGTCTTCTGAGTGAAGCATTCACATACCAAAGGACACTCTGCTTGAAAGTGAAGGAAAATAAATTGAAAAATGGAGCTGTGAAACATGTGTCTGATGATCCAGACAGCTGGAGTTGGACGGAATGGATGGAGATACTTGTCAACGAATTCTGCTGTCTATCTATAAGGAGAAACGTAGTTGATCGAATCATTGAGTTACCGTGGAACCCAGATGAAGAGAAATTTCTGCACAGATGCCTATTAGATTCTGCAACTGATGACCCCTCATCAGCTGTTGGTAGTCTTTTAGCTGTCTTCTATCTTCAGGTAAGTAATTTTATTTTCATGCTTAAATCAACTTCGCTTGAACAACATGGACTTAAGATTGTTTGTCAGCGTGAGAGTGTCTTTAGAAAAGGCAAATAAATATTAAGACAGCAGCTTAAACCTCCAGAGCTGTAAGGTACATATCTCATTTGGAATAGATGGACAATTTTAGCAAGGGGTTAATTAGCTCATCCAACTAGATACAAGTACATTTTCTCGTATTTGCTATCTGGGTGTCACTGCTCTGTTATTGTTCGAACTTAATGTAAACTGGAGTGTTCAGAGTAAGGAACAAGTATGAAATTATTGGGATTATTTGAACAACCAGGCAAATTGCATCACTATTAACGCTGCTTATTTTCTGGAAAATTTGTCTTCTGTGTATGGTTGGCTACTTGACTTGAAACTACTGGTTGTTTGCATTGCTGTAGCGCTACCGTTACATCCAGGCATACCAAGTCGATCTTAGGCTCCAGAAAATTGAAGAGGCTTTCGTAACCGAAAATCGAATTGGGGAAGAAGTAATGTCCAGAATGCGATCACAGAGTCATTGGAGAAAAGAGTTAGTTGTAAGTATTCCAGCCGCCTTTCTTTGTACAAGTGGATCCTTTCTCTTTTCCTGGTCAAATGCAGCATACTCAAAATTTTCACCTTCTTGCTAATTAGTGGTTAGTAGCCTCTTGATGCTTGCAGGATTGTCTAATTTGTGAATCTTGAATGTGCTATAATACTAAATATTGGCTATTTCAACTTGGAATTTAAACCCTCCCGTGTTTCTGTTGCTTTGAAACAGGATAAAGCCATAGATATACTTCCAGTAATTCAGCAGCAGCAAGTTAGATCTGGACAATATTCTGAGATGGAAGATACCTCTGAAAGTGCTTCTGAAGCAGCAAAAAACTCTGATCTTGCTGATGGACAACAACCTATGATTTCTTCCTCAGTTCCCTTTTCTACGAACTCGGTATTTCTCCAACGGGCTAAGGACGCTGGCGTTAGAGAGCAAGCGGCTAACAATGGCAGCGCTTTTCAGGCCAGTCCTTTCATAGGAAACGCTTCCCTCAATGATTCCCATGGGCGGTTATTTACAAGCACAAATAGAGGACATAAGAGTGAAGTTGGAAGCATAACCAAGACTCTGAAGTTCGGTGAAGTGTCCACTCCGTTCAAAGATCTTAATAGAGCTCGTGGGAACAGTCAGCTGAAAGGAAAAAGGACTGAAGAAACCTCCCCCGAAACGAATGTTGGTAGATTCATGAAGAACAATATGAGCTCTCCTTATCTCCGCCGTGCAACAGCAAACAATCCTGCAACAATGAAACCTAGCAGCAACCATCTCAATGGGTCTGCACAGAAACCGGAATCCACTTTCTTTGGCACAGGAATTCAACGAGACAAAGAACATATGTCCCATAACTTTGTCGATTTGGATGATCCAATGGACATGTCTTCAAGGTACATTTCCTCTTCTTTGTAATCTTCTGTGTGTTTGCATAAAAAGTTTCGTTTAGAAGGAAGTTCGGTTCAATTCTTATGTTCACCCTCCTCATCTTTATTTTATGAATGGTGTAGCTTAAAGGACAACAACAATGGCTTGGCCACTGAGAGCAGAAATGACAGTGGCGGATTGAGGTGGCGGTCAGATGGAGCAAGCGATGAGGAAGATGAACCGAATTGGGTGGAACCGGCTTCCATGCCGGTTAAGGAAAGGAGGACACGTAGATTCGCTGCAAGATGAAATGAAACACTCAGAAAAAAACATCATCTATTGTCTTTAGCATAGAGAAAAAGAGAGAGAGAGAGAGAGAGAGCAAATGGTGTAAAGCGGGGAGATGGTAGAGTAAGCTTTGTTCTCCTAATTTTTTGTACTCGGGAAAAATATTATTTTGAGTTTTATGTTTTTCTTCCTTAATTTCATTTGTCGAGATTTTTTTTTGGAAAATCAATTTATTAGCATAATCAGTATGTTCCTAATTCTCCCGTCTTCAAGTCTCAAGTTTCTATTGTTTTTTTTTCCCTCTTTTAGCCCTCAAGTTTCCTCTAAAAGTAAAATATACTCAAGACATACGTTACAAGTTTCCAAATATAAGTAGGGCTTCGGAGGAAAAGGAACATAAAAAGGGTTTCAGTCATTCCCTCTCTGTTCCGGCGCTACATTGGCGCTACATTGGTCGAGAAGGTATTATTATGCAGCTAAACCTAATTAAACCTTAATCTTCAGAGAGGAAACACAGTTAATGATCCATGATGTCTCTATAAATCCAAAAACCCTAAACTTCTGCCTTGTGAATTTAAGTTCATAATCTCATTTTTTTTTCTTACGGCAGATTAATAATCTCATATAAGGTCTTGTTGTGCCGTGATTGCGCAGGTGTTGTTGGATTCTACCATGGCGACTCGTGAGTTTCCCATGCTATAAGGCTATAAGTCTTAGACGTTGCTTTCTCTTCAAAGTAGCTTTTCGGAATTTTATTTTTATTTCTTCTTTCTTTATTTTTATTCTTGCAGGTCTTCAATATGATAATAATAATTGTGAAATTGGTGTATATTCCAAACTCACAAATGCCTACTGTCTCGTTTCCGCAATATCTTCCTCCACAAACTTTTCCACGTATATATATAAATATAAACATTCTTTTCTTTTAAATTCTTGCATTGTCTTGTTAAGTTTTAACCAGGGTTTGGTTTTTATATAACTAATTAGTTAAGTGTTTGACTTCTTTGTAGTGGTTTTGAGTCGAAGTTAAAAGGTGTTATCCCCGTAGTTAAGACCTCTATAGGAGGATCTGGGACAATCGGTAGTCTATGTGTTGGAAACAAAAACGGACTTCTGTTGTCTCACACCATTACTGACCAAGGTGATTAATTTTTCCACAATTACAAGTTAATAGTTTTAGGAGGTTTTGTAATCATTGTGCGCGTGTGATGTGACAGAGCTTCAACATTTGAGAGATAGTTTGCCTGATGAAGTTATAGTCCAGCGAATTGAGGAACCTCTATGTGCGCTTGGAAACGCCATAGCGTGCAACGACTATGTCGCTCTTGTGCATCCAAAGCTCGAGAGAGAAACCGAAGAGATAATAAGCGATGTTCTCGGTATTGAAGTTTTCCGGCAAACCATTGCTAACAAGGAGCTTGTGGGAAGTTACTGTGCTTTATCCAATAAAGGGGGAATGGTAAGTAGAATATAACATAAACACACCATTCTTTTGAATTCGATTGTTTGTTTGTGTTTATTTTTGTGCTTACTTGCGTGTACATGTTATATAATAAGTGCATTAGGCCTGATTGTTTATTTGCATTTTTTAATGTAAAAATGTTCTTTAGATGAAAACCACAACATGAAGCAAATTTTACTTACATGCATGCAAAGCCTTAAACTCAAACTTCTTTGTTTGTGACATTGGTCTATCATAGTTTAATCTCACTTATAATGGTGTCTCTTATTTAGGTTCACCCTGACACCAAAGTGGAAGAAATGAATGAACTAGCGAATCTTCTTCAGGTCCCTTTGGTTGCAGGGACCGTGAACCGTGGCAGCCCAGTGATATCCGCGGGTTTAACTGTGAACGACTGGACCGCTTTCTGTGGGTCAGACACAACTTCAATAGAGCTCCATGTTGTAAACAGCATCTTCAAGCCAATCGGATCTCATCCCGCTTTTGTCATTAATGAAATGAGGAAGCCTTTGATCGATACCTATGTCTAAAGCAATCACTTCTTGTTTTTCCTTCCCCGGCTTTTAGCAAGTGTTTTTGCCACTATGTTCTTCAAGAATTTGCTGCGCTTTATAGGACTCAAGTGTTTTAGTAGCAATTTCTTGATGTTTTTGAGATTTTGGAAACTAATTGATTTTTTTTTTTTAATTTTGTTATTATTATTGAAAAAGATTCTATAAATCGTCGAGGCAGATGAATCATGAAAGCATGATACTACATCTTGATGGACTGATTTTTTACCAAATCGGATAATGAAAAGTCAACCATAATTTGTGTAATGTGATGCAGGAACTAGCACTTTCTTGGTGTTCATCAATCCTTCGGATCGGTCTTTCAATTTCAGAATTTGGAAATAAATATTTTCTCTTTTGTTATTAGAATTATTCAATAATTGTTCTTATAAAACCTCCAAACAACAAATCCCCCCATTCAAAATCCAAGGGGAGACAAAGTCGGTTCTGAGATTCTATAGAAAGTTAAAAACAAACCCTTTGTGTGATCCATCCAATCCAATTCGAGACCATATAGCAAGATAAAAAGCAGAACATCAATATTGTGAAAGTCATTGATAAGGTTACAAAGGAAAAGTTCCGGTGTAGCGGATATGATCGAGTGTACGATGCAGCCCGTACTTACAAACCGCTGCATTTGCTGCTCTAAAACCTCCTCCATAAGCTGGAGATGCGTCGTGAGCTATCTGATGCTTAAAGAACTCTCCAAGTTTCTTCTCCACGTTTGATTTCCCTCCTTTCTTGTTAGAGGACGACGATGATGATGAAATGGTCGATGATGACGTTGAGGGCAAGTTTCTTGTAAGAGGATCTGTGAGAACTTCAGATTCAAGCCACATGTAAGAGAGGACTTGGCAGATACCTTCCTCTACCTCAGGGTTAAGGTTCCTATACCCTAATGAAATCAAGAATACAAAACGAATTAAGGTGCTTTTCTTTTGTAGTGGTACTAAATTAGTGAATAAGAAAACGTTCCCAAATGCTTAAATCATGACCGAAACGAAAAGTGTGTATAATCAGTTGGATTACTTTATTAAAACCCAAAAGAGGAACCAAAATAAAAGCAGCCGCCGAATTCTATTGTAAAGGAATGAAATCAAACCGAATAAATGACAATCTATTAATTATTAAATTATTGTATTGTTTATTTATAATAATTATATGAAGCATATTATGTACTTGTATTAATTTAATTAAAATAACAATTCCTTACTCTATAACCGATCGGTCCCAAACCGATTTTAATCGCATTTCCTACTCTTTTCAATATAAGAAAAGAAATTGATGAAGGGGGTGTATAGTAAGTACCTTTGAGCCGTAGCCATCCATGCATCAGCTCGTGAGCGAGAATTGCTCCGGTGAGTAATCTTCAACCACCAAATCATCATTATGTTAGTAATCATTTGCCATCTTTATCGGCCATGCAATGGACGAAAAGCGAATTTGAGAATCAAGCAAGTAATATGTACCTTGGGAGGCCGTAAAGAACGAGAATCGCAGTGACTTCACATTTTCGTGTAAGCTTTTGTGGCTGAGTTCTCATACCAACAAGACGGTGAGCGCCAAGTCTCGGTCTTTTAAGAACCTGTGAAGAACCAAACAGGAAAAAAAAAAAAAACAGAGAGAATTACTATTTACAATCACAAATTACGTTAAGTTTTCTAACAAGAATTTCAGAAGACTTACACTTGTGACTGTCTGTTCTTCAGACAAACATAAACCCCTTGTCTCAGGCATGTGATGGTATCCCTATAGGAAAAAAATCAGAGTAAGTTTAAATGTAAGTTGAGAGAAACTCAACGAGAAAATGTTTTGTATAAGTAAAGATCATAGATTACATTTTTCTCTCCGACGATAGCGTCGTTGAGAGCGTCTCGTTGAACAAGAAGCATTGGAATTTGTTGCTCAAGTTTCATGTACATTCCTTCGTAGTAGTCTCGTATCGCGTGGTAAAGCGGTTGACAATCCCCTGTATCGGTTATCGCAGTTTCCATGCATTCTAAACATAAACTTCGCCCATCGTCTAACGTGTAATATCTCACATCCCATGACTTCATGGTCCCAATATAGAAAGAAAAAAAAAACACAAAACGTTATTGGTTTGTATATATGGACTTATCAATAATAAAGAGGGGATATTTCATTATTAATATTTGATTACCTCCAAACGTTCGCAGCTACAACAACGAGCGGTTTTATCGTATTCGTGAGACGGACAGTACTTTTGGTTCCAAAACGGATGGCATCGATATTCGATCAAGCCAGCATCATTAGTTGGGATCTAAGAAGAATAGTATGGAATAAGTTCGATATTTTAACATGTGATATGCAATTATATAATAATGTGGTTTTATAGTTGCTTACAAACTGGTGACAAACTTCGCATTTAGGATGAGTAAGCTCTTTGAAACAAATCTTATGATAGGGCTTGGTGCCTGACAGAGAGAACTTTGAACCAAACGAGAAGACAAAAACATACAACCTTAGTACTCACTTCAAATACAAAAGTATGCATCATATTCATATGTATTAAGTTAGGTGTACATATATATAAATATACCTCATGCTCAGTGATAGGGTAACGACACGAATGGCAACAGAAGCATTCAGGATGAAAGAATGTTCCCATGCATCCTAGGTAGTTCCCCATTCCGATATCACGATTGCAACCGCCACATATTCTGCTAAAAATAGAGCAAAACACCATTTTTATAACAATTTATGTAATTCTATAAAACTGAATTAAGAATGTGTTTTGTTGTACCTTTGTCTTCGTCTGAATTGATAGGAAGGTTCATAAGGTGGAATGAAAGATGATGGATTCAATCCACCGTGAAAAGGCCTTGGATAATCTGAATTGTTATCCATAGACCAACCATATCCTGCCCAAATACGTACAATAATTCAATCTCTAATTTACAAATACAATGTTTTTAATTAACTCTGATTTTCTCTAATTTAATATGTATTCATAAACGTAGACAAGAGATACCATGTGGGCGCTTCGTATCGTCAGCTAGAGAAAGTGACATTGCACGATCGAGTTCTTCTTTGTCCCGTGCAGCTCTCGACCGATCGTCCTGATTCGTTAACACGACCATTCAGAAAATGTAAATTAAATTTTTTTCATGTAAACTATACTTTTATGGTTTTGTGGGTTGTACGTCGCAAAATTGGACAGTTCTACTAAATTTTGTAAATGATATAAAAATAACTCGTTTATCATGACATCAGCAACAACAAAACACAATGATGAAATAATCTAACATTTAAAAAACAAAAACAATAAACAAAAATAAATGTCTATTATATCGATTCATCTTTTAGAGATTCTAGTGACTATAAATATCATTAGTAGTGGTTATGGGTATCAAAGTAGGCCACCTCAGTCCGATCCAACTCTTCCATCATGTAACGGGTGTTTTGTCTCTATTATTTATTTCATGGAAAATTATATTCCTAACCCAATGAGCTCGGTAGCTCATATAAACTCAGCCGACTAATAATAAATTGTCCTAATTGAACCAACATATATACCGCTTTCTACCTATTTTTGTCATCCTTAATAGTGCTCACGACCATATTGTCACATCATCTCAGTTTAAGCATTAAAAGCCAATGAGACTCATGACAAATTGACAACTATAAAATAATAAATGGACCAAATAATTGTTTTTTTTTTGATAAAAATTAAAAACCAAATAATTGTTAGTTTCATGGATGTGACAATTTGACAGAATGTACAACTACAACGACCCGTGATATTTCAATAACATGAGAAAAAAAAATGAAAAACAGTAGTGATATTCACATGTCTTTTGCATATTGCTTTAATATTAGCAATCACATGTCTATAGTATATGCGTAGATTTATACGGAAAGAAAAAATGAACGAAAGAATAAACATATTTGGACTAATTTAATGTATAATTAAGAAAATAATTACCAAAGAGGAAGGAGGTAGAGGAAAGACCATATTCTCGTCTTCTTGAAACTGAGGAGGATGATGATTAGTGCGAGCACCACCACCACCATTAGAGCCACTCTTGAAAAGCTTACTCACCCATTTCATTAAGTTCCATTTCTTCTCTCTGTATGTCGACGAGGACGACGAACCAGCTTCCCCTGTGATATTATCAAAAACGTTACGTTACTCTTTCAATATTAATAGACTTTCCAAACACGGTGCATGAGCGATTTGGTGACTTTTGCGAGCTTGCGAGAAACTCATTATCAAGCAGCTTGTTTAACCCCTGGTACGTAGAAAATGGTACTAAATTTCAAAAGATAAGAATTTGGAAAGAAAAGAAAACGCACCGAAGATACAAGGATTGGAGATATGGCTGACATGAGCAACACCGTACGAAGAAGAAGAAGAAGACGAGGAAGACGAGGAAGAAGAATCCATATGAGGATGCAGAATGTCCCACACGTGTTTATATATCCTTTAAAACGTGTGAGTGAAGCGAAAACGACGGCCGGAGAGAGAAGCAAAGAAAAGAAGAGAAGGAGGAAGAAGAAGGAAGAGGGGAGAAGAAGAAGAAGATGAAGTTATAAGTCATTAATTGTTATTAGAGAATAAAAACATATATGAAAAGAGAACAAAGAAAGAGAGAATCTTTGCAGAAGAGATCGGGCAAAAAAATTTTAAAGAAAAAGAAAAGGAAGAGATGCTTAGCTTCTGAAAGGAAAGGAACAGAGAGAAAGAGATGTTTTTTAAGAGAATATTTATATTTTGCTGAGGCGGAGAATAACTCAAACAACGGTGTGGGGGGGACGAAGATAGTTGAAACCTTTTAAAGCTTCTCTCTTTTTCATTTTTCAAAAAATAATCTTTTTTTTAGATAGAAAAAAACTCAAAAGTGAAATTGTAAACGAAAGCAAAAAAATTCTTCTTTTTGCGTTTTTGATGGCGACGCTAGTCCCGTTGCCGTCCTACTATTCCAATACTTAGATTTTGCGGTTTAACTTTGGTTTGCTTCGATTTTCTTGTTTTCTTGGTTTAAGAAATATTTTGATACTGTATGGGTAGTTCTTCGGTTTATGTGTTGATTTAGTCTTAGGTGATTACTGCATCTTCAGACTTCAGCTACCATTATCACGAATTCGAATTTTAAGTTGCATGTCCTCATAAGACACTCTTACGTTATGTGCTACGTTGTTTAATAGTTGTTTTTTCGTGATTGCTCTTTTTTATTAATGTGGCGTGGCTTTAGTCTATACACGATAAAGATGTGCTTTTTCAACGTTAACACAAATGACTTTATGATGCCAATTCAACTTTTATGAAACACAAACGACAGAACAATTATAATAGTATAATTTGGGGCATCAATCTATAGGAAGGTCGTGACCCGTGATGACGCAACAAAGGTGAAAGAGGCTTCAAAGTGGAATCAAACATCCAATTTTTACAGAACAAAAGCCTAACCTATAATTACTTTAAAGTCATTCTTGTTCATAAAACAAAATTAATAGTTTGGGTTAAAGACAGCAGCAGATCAAATCTAGCTTTCCCAGGACCAGTTTCCACCTTGAGATCTGACCATTTCTTTATCAACTTGCTAAAGTCGATCTACGTATGGACGATCCCATACCTTATTATAATTAAGGCTGCTTATTTTTGGAACATCTCATTAAATAATTCTCTGTTTTAAAATAATAGTATAACTTTAACCAATTTTGTTTCGTTTCTACAAAACTGTCATTTTATGAATTCAACATTAATTTTGATATATAAAAATTTAAGAATTTTCAGATCAAAAAAAAGAAAAGAATTTACCCATATTTTAAGATTAAAAACTAACCAAGTAGCAATGGTTTAAAGGTTTCTACTTGAACGTGAGTAGTCCTATAGGTTCAGGTGAGAGATTAATTCTCTTTGAACGTAGAATTATCTAACATTTTCCATTGATCAATCCAAATAGTATCATGCTTTTAAATCTACTAGAAAATTTTATGAGTGGGCTACTTACTCAATTACTGTACTCGTTCTGAGGAGATAAGTTGGATGTTAAATCAGGGTCATCCTTTAGTTATGAAAAAAAGAAGATTAAAATAGAATGGAAGTTCAAGAATCTACTTTTCTGCAGAACTGTATATATAGTAGAACATCTAACTTAGTTCTTAATTGTTCGAGAGCAAAAATGTCAAAACAAAATTTATGTTACACCATATATATAAATATAAATTTTATCTTAATATATATATTCTCCATAATGATTTGATTATAGCTTGTGAACTTCATTAGTCTGATTGTTAATATGATGCCAAAGAAGGAATTAACTTTTAATTTAGTCAGATAAATTTAGCATCATTAAAATTCTTTTTACTGTATTTTCTTAGAGTATACACATACTTTTGAATATGTAATAATTTGTATTTCATTATTTCTGGTATTATCTCTGTAGTGACTCTTTTATATTAATAAAATTTATTGGTCGAAAAAAGAGAGATAGATTTAGTTCTGAGATATAAAACTCTTTGCTTATTAGTTTACGTGTATTTTGAACCTTCAATTTATTTCTCAACTTATTAAAAACTTTTCTGCATAATCTAAAAATCAATTCATTTTATAGTTATAATTGTAACAAAATAAAGTATATACATCACTTTGCCATTAAAAGAAAAGGTATATACATTACAGGAAACGTGAGGCTATAAGGCCGAGCATGAGTAGGCAGAGTAGCGGATGCAAAATCCAACATCCGCATCATTTGTCTTTAATCACCTAAAATCTAACAATTTACTTTCTTATCTTATGATACATCTTATCCAACTTATTAAAAATTCTTTTAACTTTGTATCTGTAAAGATCTTTGGTGAAAAAAGCCTTGAGATGAGAAACGTGGAGGTGAGTTGGAAAGAATGAATCAAAACCTTTACGATATTTCACCCCAAGAAAAAGAACTTTACGATCAAGAAAGATAACAAAAAAATAAAAAGGAGACATAAATACTATTTGTCATTGGATGGATGTGGGTTCTTGTAGGCCTCAACGACGGATCACTCCGAGGCGACTCATTCCATAAAAGTTTCATTTCCAACCCAAAATAGATTAGAGACCTCTACGTAATAACTAATAAATCGTTCTTTATAGTTTCTGGAGAATTTATCAGGGTGCAAAAGTAACAAAACAACCTGACCTTGACATAATAGATCGTAACTACCCGAGTGTTGTTGGCTCAACCGGTTAAAGGAATGCTCAGCACTATCGCAACGAAGTTCGAATCTTTAGGTGCTACATGTAGAGAAGAGGTAATTTACGCTCGTAGACCCACCACAGATTTATTCAAAAGTTGGTCTCCCGTCCAAAAAAAGACTACAAAGACCTTTTTCTGGTTACATAAAAAAAAAAAAAAAATCAAGTTATTGTAAATATTCTTAATCCTACCCTTAACACTAATTAAAGTTTTCGGTTGCCAATGTAGTATAGATTTTTCAACTGATGAAATCCTAATATATTAACAATCCCAAAATGTTGATAAACGATTGGTACAAAAGAATGAACAGTACTTCATAGCAAAGCTGCGGTGTAACAAATTACTTTAACATTTCACGTGGTCAGAAAAAAAAAAAAAAACACTTAAAAAAAATTGTTTTGAGGTATTCATATTTACAGAAATAGTTGTATGAAAAGATCTAAAGTAATCATATATATTTATGCAAAAGAAAAAATGTAGTACTTACAATTCGCATCAGGCTACATGTTCTTGTCGTGTGGCACAACTCTAGGTTTTCTTATAAAGTCACTGTTTGTTTGTTGAATACTTAAAGCTGCTTGTTTTTATTTTGATAAGTCCAATAATATAATATATACACAAAATTACCACATAGTTGGACTAAATAACGGCCCATTATCCATCCATTAAGCTGAAGGCCGTTATGAGGTCTGACTCATACTAGACGACGTCGTTTGACTATTACCCCAATCTTTTTTCTCTTTTCCGTCTTATCTCACTATATCTCTCAGTTTCTTCACAAATTCAATTTATAAAGGTGTTAAAAAAATCGTCTCCATCTCCCATTTTCATTAATTCCCCTTAAAATAATGTAAAATCGTCGAAAATAAAATTCGAAAGTCTTTGCGCGTAATTTCCTTATTTACTTTTATTTTATCAGGGCTGATTGATTGCAATTTGTGTGGCAGCTCCACTTCTCGGAAAAAATTAGGGCTTTTTGTGTTGTTGGGTCGTTCAGTTAATGGCGACGACGCAGGGGCAGCAGACGGCGATTGACTCGGCGGTTTTAGATGATATAATCAGGCGGCTTACGGAGGTTCGTTTAGCTAGACCAGGGAAGCAAGTCCAGCTCTCCGAGGCTGAGATCAAACAGCTTTGTACTACTGCCAGAGATATCTTCCTTCAGCAACCCAATTTGCTTGAGCTCGAGGCTCCCATCAAAATCTGTGGTATCTTTTCATCTCATCCCTATTTCGATTCTGCTGCTTCTAGGGTTTCTTCCTTTTCTTCCAAAGTCTTCCAAAGTCTGAATCTTTTGTGTGTAGTCTCAAGCTCAGACGCTCTTAGTCGGATAATGTTGTTGAGTCTTACTGAGAAATGTTTTAGCTTTTGTGGACTATCTTTGAGTAGAGCGTCTTAAAGCACATGAGTATATCCTCCTTGGTTATGATTTTATGTAATGGTTGCTGGATCCTGTATATACAGGTAGAAAGGTTGTTCATGAATCGATCAGATTGTTTACATTTTGATATATGTAATGGTTGCTGGATCATGTTGTTTTCTTGCGAGTTTGGTCGGTTTGAGTGGATGAGAGAACATGGAGATTTCAGCAAGCCAGCTAGCATAGCATCTCTTTGTTTTGCAATGCCTTTTTTTTTTTCCTTGGGAACTGTTGAAAACATTATTTCGATTGTGAGTTTAGTCACTGTTGACTTTATGAAAAGTCCAACCCCACTCATGTTTCGTGCAGGTGACATACATGGGCAATATAGTGATTTGCTGAGGCTGTTTGAGTACGGTGGCTTCCCTCCCAATGCTAATTATCTTTTTCTTGGGGACTATGTGGACCGAGGCAAACAGAGTCTTGAAACGATTTGTCTCTTACTAGCTTACAAGATCAAATACCCAGGGAACTTTTTTCTACTAAGGGGAAACCACGAATGTGCTTCCATCAATCGGATTTATGGATTTTACGATGAATGTAAAAGGAGATTTAATGTGAGGGTATGGAAGGTTTTTACAGACTGTTTCAATTGCCTTCCTGTTGCGGCGCTTATAGATGACAAAATTTTGTGTATGCACGGTGGACTTTCGCCTGATCTCAACCATTTAGATGAGATTCGAAGCTTGCCACGTCCAACTATGATTCCTGACACCGGCCTGCTCTGTGATTTGCTCTGGTCTGATCCTGGGAAAGATGTTAAAGGATGGGGAATGAATGATAGAGGCGTTTCATACACCTTTGGTCCGGACAAAGTCTCCGAGTTTCTAGCGAAACATGATCTAGACCTTGTGTGTCGTGCTCATCAGGTGAATATTTTGGACGGGTCTCTCTTTGATTTTACTGCTTTTGTGATGTTAGCAAGGAAATGTAATGAATTTCTTATGACAGGTCGTGGAGGATGGTTATGAGTTCTTTGCTGATAGACAACTCGTGACGGTGTTTTCAGCTCCTAACTACTGTGGTGAATTTGATAATGCTGGTGCGATGATGAGCGTGGATGAAAACCTTATGTGCTCGTTTCAGATTTTGAAGCCCGCGGAGAAGAAATCCAAATTCATGATGTCCACAAAGATTTGATCTTTTCATTGAGGTTAGTCAATAGTGTGTCCTTAGCAAAACCAAAACAAACAAGTGAAATGAAAGGGTTCTTATGCTCTTGTTTGTTCAGTTTCTTCTTTACAAGTCAAGGATTCTCTGTTAAATGTTCTTTTCCTCATGGGTTTTTACGGCTGAACTTTAATTTTGATGGGTCGTTTTGAATTTTCCTTCTTCCTGCAGATGGATTTGGTCTTGCTCAGAGAAATTAATTCAAACCGTTGAAGATTTGGCTTTAAAATGTGTGCTTGTGGTAGTGAGAAACCTTGGAAAGGAGCAAAACCTTAGTCTTCTAATCTCTTTCTTCCCAAATTCACTTTCTGCATTTTTTTCCCCTATCTTCTTTTAAGGGTTTTACATGATTTTCATCTGCCTGTTGAAAGCACATAGTTGGTGTGTATACATGCATATGGTCGTTTCTTGGATTTTAGGACACCAAATGAAATGATGATTATAAAAAAAATGTTTAGCAAGATGAGTTTTGTCTCTTAAGTGGCATGTGAAAGTGGAAGGGCATAATGCATATGGAGCTCTTCCATTAATCAACATCAAAAATCGAATGTGAGCATCTAAAGTACAAAAAGAATTAGTCCCACACTTGGTCATATGTGAATTGTGAAGTAACAGAAGAATCTGAGCTAATTGAGATTAACCAAGAGATGTACACTTGACTTTGTATGCTCTTATGTGAAGTGTTAAGATGATTGGTTTGGTGGACGAGATTTGGCTACTCTTGGAAAGGAGAGAAACCTTAAGTCTTCTATTCTCTTTCTTCCCAAATCCACTTTCTGCATATCTACGTAATTTTCATCTGTCTGTTGAAAGCACGTCGTTGGTGTGTGTATACATGCATAAAATCGTTTCTTGGAGTTTAGGACATTAAATGAAATGATGATTGTAAGAAAACAAAAGTTTAGTAAGATGAGCTTTGTCTTGTAAACGGAATGTGAAAGCGGAAGGAGGTAACGCATATGGGACATAATTTGTTAACCAACATCAAAATCGAATGAGCATCTAAATTACAAGACTCGCTCCTGGTCATTTTTGAGGAGGACACTAGAAATAGAATATAATATTATTATTAGAGGCAATGAAATTGATTATGTTGTTCTTTATTGTGGACGAGAAATAAACACGAAGTGATAACTGATAAGCTTGTAAAAAGTAACTTTTATTTTTGTTGGAAACGGGAACCAAAACCACACCACATGTATCCAATTCCTTAGACAACATATTATGTCATTATCATATCAAATATATGGTCATATTCTTAGTCCATTTCTTCATTAGAAATTAGATAACGTACCGTTGATCATCATACATACATAAAAATTTCCTTAATATAGTTATGTCATTCTATGGTTTGGTTAAAGAAGTTTGTAAGTAACCCGCAACTTAATTCAATTATGGCTGTGTTTTCTAATCTACACATAGACGATTTAGGCATCATAAAATTTTCGAAATAGAAAACATTTCTTTTTTCTATCAAATATGTTTCTGTGTTCGAAAACACTAAAATGCGAAACGTAAACTTAAGGTACGTAATACTCAAGTTTGACGTTTATATTTACTACTAAAAAAATTAAATTTTGCTAAAAATGTGTGGATTCATTTGGGAAAATATACACTGATGCAAACACAAACAAGTAATCAGAACATGATTGCATTGGTCTAAAAGGCGGTCGAAGTGTTATTATCTTACCATACTAGGCCTTGAAAGTTCCATCGAACGAAGCATCCATATATGCATTAACTACACCCTGACCTTTTCGTGATTGGTCACTCGAATCAGTACCATTTATCTTTACCTTGGAGTATTCAAGAATCACCAAAACATAGATGCAGGCAGCGTCATAATCTGAGAATGAGATTCTTATAAATTGATTGATAAGCTTTTGCACGACGAAATGTGCCCATTTCTAATTTCTCTTTCAATTTTCTTCTTATTCAGTCCTTTTCAATCTCAATCTCCTTCTTGAACTTTTACTATAAATGGAGGCATCAAGCATTAACGCGCACTGCAAAGAAACTTATGAACTATAAAAGAAAAATTGGGTCTAGTACTATGTACCCAAAGATCTGTTTGGGTTTGGTTTGGGCTCAAACTCTATTATTCACACTCTGATATAAACTTTTCGTTTTGTCAAAAAGAAAGAAAAACAAAATTTTCTTTTATGGTTAGGATTCTTGGATGTGTGAGAAGTAATCTTTAGTGTTGAAAACTACAATTGCAGCAAGATCGTTGGGGCTCGATCAGACTACTTAGAAAAAGAACACTACAATCTAACTGAAGAGAATTCGGTCCTTGACGTGATAGGACACGGCACGCACATAGCCTCCATTATTGCCGGCAGGGAAATCGAGAGGGCAAGCTACTTTGGGCTAGCGGAAGGCACGATGAGAGGCGGTGTTCCCAATGCATAGATCGCGGTTTATAAAACATGTTGGAGAATACTAAAGAAAGGTAGAGAGGTTTCATTTTGTCCACAACATGAAACCTTGGAGGCAATAGAGGATGCAATCAAGGACAAGGTCGACATCATCTCGTTCCGATGCACGAAGATTGTGTCTCGTGGGCGTTCTTAAGAGCACTTGAGGAAGGAATTTTGACTTCAGCCGTGGCCGGGAACTCGGGCATGGCGCCCTATGCTATCATCAACGGTGCACCTTGGGTCATGACCGTTGCAGCGAGCTCGAAAGATAGATTTTTCGAGACGGAGTTGGAGCTGGAAGGAGAAGATGAGTCAATATTTGTAAGTGAAAGAAATAGGTTTCTTGACTCACCTCATAGGTTTCTTGACTTAGAAGTAATATTACCAATATAATAATTTCCACCTTCTTGACTTAGAAATAGGTTTCTTGATTTTTAAATGGTTTGAAAGTTTATCCGCAATCAGTGATGAATTAATTCTATATCAAATTCGTACGGTTTGATAAGTGAAAATGTTTGTTTCACATTTTTAGGAGCAAAGATTACCTAATCTCGTCGAGCCATAAGAACGGCAAAAGAAAAGACGTTTTCTTCAACTTTTCACAAAGCACAATCTTGGAAAAACCGATTAAAGAGGAGAGCGCAAGGTGCAATCGTATGGGGTTTTGCGTCGGAAAAGCTACAGTTCCCTATCGCTTTCATATTTCTAGACAGAGAAAAAGGAAGAATGCTACGGGAGGAATTTGAAAAAGATGAAAGGTAAAGAGAACATTCATTGTGTGTGTATAGGAACAATCAAGACTAGTACTCGTTTTCTCCACGAAGTTGAAAACAAAAAACAAACTCCACAAACATTCAACATTATACACGTTTCGTATCGACTCCTATTGGAACCAACTGTTGCTGACATATGTCTTCAAGGGGTCCTAATTGCCAGAATTTCCTAGCAAACATTCTCAAGGTGAGTTTACATGCCTTGCACGTCAACTTGATCACCATAAAACAGGATCAGGTTTTGGATTAGCTAGGTTTGATTCTCATATGGAATTTTGTTTGTAGCCCGATATAGCCGCTCCAGGGTTAGACATCATAGCGGCTTGGCCCGAGAATGTGAATCTTTTGCCAACAGGGGCAAATGACTACCGCCATCTCAGATTCAACATATTGTCAGGAACTTCCATGGCTTTCCCTCACGCCACTGGACTTGCCTTGTACCTCAAATCATTCGAACCTTCTTGGTCTCCATCCGCTATTAAATCCGCTCTAATGACCATTTGTAAGTCCGGTAAGCGTAGGATTATAGTTATTTATTGATTTGTATTTGATCTATCTTGATAATTTTAGGAATCGGACAATGTGATATAATTAAAACTTTCATTAGGACTTAAAACGTTTATGAGCCGTTTTCTTTCACCCTTTGTTTAGGTAGCTTCTAACATCGCAAATTCTCTTCGCAGCCACGGAAATGACAGGTCCGGGAAATGAATTTGCGTATGGGTCAGGAAGATTAAACGCTACAAAAGTCCTAGACCCCGGTTTGATCTACGAGACAGGACACCAGGACTACATAGACAACATGTGCGAGATGCTAAGATCACACGTTGGAAGATACGAGATAAATTGCTCCGGGACAAAGATAGACCCAACGCAGACCTTAACTATCCAACCATGACAGCTCGAGTCAAAACTAACACCAAGTTCACCAAAGTCTTCTATAGAACGGTTACCAACGTTGGCGCCCGAATCTCCACTTACGTCGGAGAAATCAAATTCCAAGATGAGAAGAATTTTGAGGCTGTGATCACTGTGGAGCCTAAACGGCTACATTTTGACGAGTTGGGAGATACCAAGACTTTCACGGTCAACGTCACAGGAGAATCGAAGCCGAATATGAATTACAAGCAGTGGTTTATGACAAATAACACGTGGCTCACCGCTCACGTGGACGGAGTGGACGGTGATTATTGGGTTTTATTTAATTTCGCATTCACAATCAAACGGGAAGTTAAAGGTGGAAAAGCAACGGTCGAGAATAAGGGAATCAAATAAATATTCAATAAATGCGATTATAAACGCTCAAAATAAGTTATAGAACTTATAGCACTCTTTAGGCTTAACGTTTTCATTGTTCACCACTATTATTGTACATATTCACAAAATCATCCATTCTATCCTATGTCACAGATCGTTGGCAACAAAAAAAAATCCTACTCACACATCCTGTAATTTCTTAATTAATAGTTTTCGTAGCATTCTTATTGAAATGTTTTCCCGAGTATTGTTTGTTTTTCTCACATTTTCCATTTATATCGTAAGCTCGAGCAGAACGTTGGGGCCATCTCCAGACAATTCGCTGATCAGGGTACATTTTATTTATTTTTGATCATTTTTTTGGGTCAGATTTTTTTTTTAACATATTTTTTATAATTTTCTTCTGAAATACCAATCCTCAAAGCATATTCTTTTTATCGATATGATACACAGTTTTATTTGGTCCATGTTGATTATGCGTTGTATCATCATGACTGTAAGAAATACGAACAACTTCTCGGAAAGGTGCTTCACGGAAGGTAATGATTGGTTTCTATAGAGTAGCGCAATAAGCAAAAAAAAAAGGAATTCATTTGAAGATATCTAAGCAAAACCATAAACCAAAATAAATCATAAAATTATGAGGGACGATAAGTCAACAAGGCATGAGAAATCCATGATATTAAGACAATGAGTCAATGAAGGTTGAGTTGGTGTAATACTCAAAAACGGTTGAAAAAAAGTTCTTCAATATATTTGGTTTTGTCTTTTTTTGTTTTTTTTTTAATCAGGTCTCCAAAAGATGCTATAATATTTTGCTATAAACATGTCACGAGCGGATTTGCAGCAGTACTCACGGAAAAAGAGGTTGAAAAATTGAAAGTTACATTTGTTCAACAAAGAGAAATAATGTCGTTGTTTAGTGGTTCTAGGATTGACCATATTAGTTGAGATTTGAGAGACCATAGTTTCAGTTCTTCTGTTTTCCCCTCAAGCATAGTTAGTACTATATAAACGTTTTCAATGCTAAAAAAGCCTCGCCTTATTACAAATTTTAGGGAGTAACCCGAAATTTCTCCAATATTTTTTAAGAAAATTACTTAAATGCAAAGTCATGCTAAACTAATTTTGATAGTCAATTAGTCAGAACTCAGAACAACGACGGATATCTGATTATAAGAAGAAGGAAAAAATATATCAGATTTTAAATAAATTAAAAAATCTGAAATGTGTAAAAAAGAATCCGGTGGGAAAGAAGTTTTATATTAATCTATAAATAAAAGTGGTTGAGAATTGATTACCAAATACTATATCGAATTCAAAATTTGTGAAATTGAACATCCAAAATAATATTTGTAAGTGAAATGTTTCCTTTTTAATTTAATTTATAGGAGTAGATTACTTAAATTTAAAGTCACGTTAAACCTTTTTAATATACAGGTGAGAAAGGAGTTTGGAGTGTAACCAAAGACATGATATACAAACTCGACGTCGCACCCTATGACTATGATGCAGATACCGAGGATAGTAATAACTAGTCACTTACTATTATAACGTCTTTTGGTAAATTACTCTTGTAATTAATTTTAAAAGTTGGAAGAAATTAAAAAAAAAAAGAAGAAGAGAGATTATTATCCATCCTGCCTCGTCTTACTACATAAAATACTTGGTTCACAAACTCAGTCGGTCTAAACAGTTCTAATAGTTTTTGATTTACAGAAATAGTCATAGGCCAAGCCCAAAGTAGTTTAAAACCTGTTCAAGTATACCCCGGACATTGGATCCGGGATTAGATCTTAAAATAGGGTATGGAGATCATGGACCAGCTGAAATATAAGTCACGGTACGGATCCATCAACGTATATGGCCAATTTTGGGGAAATGAAAAATACGAGCCAACATTTATAAGGGTATCAATTTATTTTAAGTTTCTTAACAAAAGAATGGAGCTATAAATTTGTTTACGAAATTTTTTTAAAATGATACTATAGTTCTATTTCTTAAGATAGAAAGTAGTTAATTTTACATCCTTCATGCTAATTATAGCTGAATCACCGATCCAACATATCTGAATATCCTTGACTAGTAGGCTACTGTATTGAATCCGTCTCAACCCTATCGCAAGTATAAATAAGCTGCAGTTTTTATAAATGCAGTGTTTTCAAATGTTTGAATTCGAACTGATCCTCCGGCCAAGTATACGTGTAAGATTCTTTTTATAGATAAGAAAAAGAGCAAGTGCTTCTTGTTAAGCTTTATGGAAACACAAGGAACACAAAAGTTTTTTTCATCTTTTTCTGTTTTATACTGTTTATGTATTGTTATCTGTTAGTTTTGTGTTGTCTTAATTCTGTATATCCCATTATACACATTTATTGGTTTCGTTCAAATATCTTAACCCTTATGTTTTTTATGAGTCTTAATTGACACCTTTAAGGAAAAAAAACACATACTAACTTTCGGAATTTGCAGTCTTTAGATAAAGTTTACAGTGGGCATAAAGATTAAATCAAGGTTTTAATGGAATTCAATCTTTAGTTTCAACCAAGAAGACAATAATTGATGAGTGGTAAATAAATGGAGAGAATATGAACTTACTATATAAACTATCTTTCAAACAAGCTAAAAATAAATTATGCAAAAGCATCAACACATACCCGAGTCCGAGTCCTACTTATTAATGCAGTTCGTAAACCCTAAATAGACTAATGTTAAATGAAAAATATGCAATGTCAACTAAGCAACTGCAGTAATAAGTAAGATTCGATGGCATCTAAACATCTTACCCATGAAAAATATGCAATGTCAACTAAGCATAAGAGATCCAAACGGTATATTTGTCTATGGTTGGGGAGCAGAGAGCATTTATAGCTAAGAGCTTCTTTTAACCATCAAGCTATGGCTCTCCTTAACCAATAAAGGATCCAATCCTCTTTTCAAAAGGCTGCCGTCTCCCTCATCTCTAATTTCTATCTCTATCTCTAAGTCTTTTTGACATTCTTGATGTCAATGGTGTCCATTAGTCGAGAAAGTTACAAATGGATGATCATGATGATGGTGAACATGCATGTCATGAGTTAAGTCCCATGAAGGACACGTATCAGCACACTTTTTCCCATTCAATGTTTCTTTTACACGTTTCTTTTTTGCAGTCGCATTATTCCTTGCGTGAGGAGTCTATACCATTAGTTTTCACTTTGATTTAACTTGCATTATTGTACAGATAATTCCAAGTGTTTGTTAGATACAGTTACAACCGGTCATATGCGCTGTATCTTTGCAGAGAATGTTTTAAAACTCATAGTCAAACATATAACCGATAAAAAGAATATTAGGACAAACACCCATCACACGTATTGACATTATGTTCTATCGGTTTTCTGTTTAATAGATTCACAACATTTTTTTTTAAGAACAAACAACTTTTATTCTTTGTATAGCCTAATTGTTCTTCTCTCTCCGTCAAATGCTATGTATGACTTTTGTAACTTTTGAAATATATATTTGACATTTGTATTCGTTACCAAATTGATACTAACTGAAAATCCGTATTGTCATTTCCTTTTTCCAACGACATGTTTGAATACGACGGTAACACGGCCATCACAATACTATAAACCACTAGATTACATATACTAACCAATATGCATTGTCGTTATGCTTTTTAATCAATAGTTTAATTGGTTCATACGTAATTTGTGTGTTCGATCGTGTTTATAGATGTAACTGTCACTTATAGAGATGTACTGTCACTTATAGATATATTAGATTGTTTACAACAATGTGCCGCCTGTATAGGAAGGGCTTTTGAAAACTTAAGAAAAATTTTAATCAGATGTCGTTGGAAAAGTATAGCGATAAATTTAAATCATAGATATCTTTATATTGCTCAACGAAACGTTGTTCTCAAGTTCTAGTGAGGAAAACGGTTAAAACATATACACACTGTGATCATATATGTAATTTATACACAAAGTTTACAATAATGCAAAAACATACATATATCATATATTTTTTGATATAATTAATCGCTAATAGGAAACATACAATCGCTAATATATTTTTTGGTCTATATATATTGTCTTGCGGGAGATCCAGACCAAGAACCTTTTATAAAATTTTGGGATATTCTAGTGCTGATTGGCACGTTAATTATGCTTAACAGTAAATAAGTATAATTTATCCTTGCTAGTAAAATTAAAAAATATGTATATATATAATTAATCAATTAATATTCGAATCTTGAGATCCTTGATATATCACGTAATTTGTGGAACCTTTCTCGTTATTGGAAGTACCCTGTAAACCGCACAAACGAGTGATCGATTCATATTTTGTCCATGTCTTACTATTTTAGCCAACGTAGCAAAATCTAACGATAACCCAGTTCTTCTGCATAATTTAAATCCGTAGTGTAGGTCTAATTGTTTTCTAGCATACATTATTGTTACGCCACCGTCTATACACATATATTTTTTTTAAAAATACAACAAGATAATATCATGTTTCTAGGATGATATCTAAGATTTTTTTTTTTTTTTTTTTTTTTTTTTTTTTTTNAGATTTAAATTCCCAAAATTTCTGTTCCCAAAAGATCACGTCTCAAATTCTTGTTCGCCCAATTAACACTTTAGTATTTCTAGTCTTTTAATCGAGTAGTGGTTAATCTGTCTACTGATTAATTTATACAGCTAATTAATTAACACAATGTCTGATCTTTTTCCCTGACTTGATTAGTTGATTAGTCAGTCGATTTCACTCATAAATGCTTCCGAAAAGAGGGCGTAATAGAAAATTAAATAGCGCCGCAATTACCAAAACAAAAAATTAAGAATAATAGTATAAACTCTAAAAGTGGTTTCATATCGTCAAAGTTGGCAAGTGTTTAGTAGTGTCTATAAATAAGCATCTAGGATAGTGAGTAAATAACATTCCTCCCAACATAAACAACTACGAAAATCTTTCTCAAAGCAACTTCTCTTGTCTCTTTCCTTTCTCCTTTGAACACCTTTTCGGCCTTTTCCCTTAGCTACAAAGGACTAACCCTTTAACATATAAAAACAAATACACGACATAAAGTTGCAAAGAGCGGTCCATGGACAAGAAAAAGTCAGTATCTGGTTCTTCTTCATCCTCCTCTTCTTCATCTTTCGATCATATTTTTGGTCCAAGAGTCTCTTCCTCGTCTTCTTCATCAACAACAGGATTGTTCCAATCCATTTTCCCACCACCCTCAACGGTACGAATCACTATCATCATTATCATTCCTAAAGTATAGATTGCATGTATGTTTGGCTTTCTTATATAAATATACTTTATTTGTTCTCAACGCAAGGGGACGCAAGCGAACTTGGCAAATCGAAACGGAGCTGCCAGATATGAACCTCCAAATTTTGGGATTCTATGTGAGTTTATTCACTATTAGTGAATTTGATTAAGTGTATAGATCCTTTGGAGGCGTCAGTCCTTGAGAAATTGTTTTATCTCAGATTTAACTATGAGCTGAATGAAATACTACTTCAATTATTACAAGTGAAAATTTTGATGGGGTTACAGATGAAAGAGGCGAAAGGAAAAAAAATAAGGAGAGAAAGGTTTACCAAAATGAAGAACCACAACCACCATGCAACTTGAGTTCATCCATTTACTATGGAGGCCAAGAGAACTATTCCTCTTCAACACCACCGCAATCAACAACCAATCCAGATGCTGTAAATGTCCTTAATAAATACCAAAATCATTGTGTTGCATATCGATAAAGTAACACTAGTACTCGATCGGATTAGGTTTCCATCTTACGCAAGCAAAGCAATCCAGTTAAAATTTATTAAGGATCTAACTTGCACACTACCGGATAACAACTTTGTTGAGACAGATCGAATTGGATATTTGAGCTTATATAAATACGCATAAGTAAAGTGATACTCTATATATTCATCATTGTATCTACACTCATTTGGATATATCATTATATGTGTACTTTGCCTTTAACTCTAAACTCGCTAATTCTGAATTATCCAGTATAAGAAAGATGGAGAGGAAGGCGATTCTGAAAGTGCTTCACGAGGAGACTGGTGGGAAGGTAAGATACAAACATTTTGTATTATATAAGGAGCAGCTTCATTTTCTGTCATTAATATTTTGTACATATTTTATCACTTGTATACGAGACTCACCCACAGATAATCAAAATGTGCAGGATCGCTTTATTACTAGTTATCATTCCTGGCCGATAATGTGCTATAAACAAAGGTAGATGACTATATAACTTTTTTTGGGTCAAAGACTGTATAAATATATTAAATGTTACATGCATATTACATAATCGGATAACCTAATGTCTTATGCTTCAGATATTACCAAAGAAGCTTAGTTTACCGATATGGTTTTCTTAAAATTTACATTCTATTTATCTAGACACAATAATTAATGATTACATTTATAGTTTGAAAAAATTAATACCATCTCACAAGATTTTTTTCCATTAGTGCTATATTTTTTATACAGTTTTCGTGATCATTTTGCAGGAACCTTAATCAAGTGAATATGGAAGTCGACGTGGTGAAATATACCTGGAAGATATATATAGATATATATATATATATACTAAAGAAGTTATGTATAAGTATATAGTATAAGATGAAATTAACGTCTATTTATATAAAGGGAGTAGACTCGTTCTTGTTGATTCTTTATGTTTCGACAAAGGCAACAAGTTAGAAGTCTCTTTTAATGAAACTAACTTCTATCCAAAAGTCTTTGTATTTAGTTCGATATGTAATCCAATATATCATCAGGCTGCTTGGTATGGAATTGTATAACTGTATTTCATAGTAATCAGACATCTTTTGTTAGAATATTCATAAGCTGTTTCTTCATTTACTTCCTGTGATAATAACAAAGAACTCGGTTTGTTAAAATCGTTAACAATTTGACAACGAAGTAGTTGATGGATGAGAGAACAAATGAAGCGAAGATCAAAAAACGGTGGAACATTTGTCTTTTGATAAGAAGGACAAACAAAACACAGCCCGGTAGACTACACTTTGGGCCCATAATGAAAAAAACGGAGAACTGCAAGAAAGCAAAATAAAAAGCGCCGTTGCCGGGGATCGAACCCGGGTCACCCGCGTGACAGGCGGGAATACTTACCACTATACTACAACGACTTTTGTTGTTGATCATAACGTAAACATATATATATAAATACACGTTATTTTATTTTTTTGTGTCATCAGGATATACATGTCGTATATACGTAATGGGAAATGGAAAAAAGGAAAACGAGGATGACCAATCCTGAGTCTAATCACCGATTTTTTTAGTAAGGTCTAGTAAATAGCATAAGCCAAAGCCCAATTATTCAATTGCTTCATGATTGTTTAGCTTCCCCAAAGATAGTTCAGCGGTTCGGGAAAGTGGATGATCATATTCTATCAGACAAGTTTTCCACTTCTTCAGTTTGGCACAACCTCTCAATCCATCAGAGTATCAGACTAAGAAATTGGCTTATAGTTTGCAGTTTGGTTTTCAAATAGGATTTTTAAACATGCTTTTTTAATTTGGCTCTCTACTATAAATAATCTTTTTACTCGTGATAGTCTGCGTAATTGAGATTGGTGATTTCTAAAACTTGTCTGTTATGCAATAATTTTTGGAGAGAATATTTACTTTTAAAAGTCATGTTTCATCTCCAATTAAGTTTAAAGATAGACTCAAATATATGAGAGACCCGACTAGAAACACATATATTTTTTTTCTTGTGCGAACACAAATATTATATACACATTTTCTTATTTAGTAACATCATAAATCAGAAATTATCGGTATTTTACTTGCAAGCATACTGCATACTACAAAAAAGAAAATTGATATTTTGCTCGAGTTTGAATTGTTTGCAATATGACATTGTAGGCTTTGTTAATAAATATGCATCGGAGATGTGAGGATTTGGCAAACACATAAAAAGCTTCAATCCATTTGCAAACCAATGGATCGAATCCACTTGACAACCTATTCATAAAGCATAAACTGCTTTGAATAATAAAACTGCCAAATATGCAAATACAAAAGAAACTGCTATTATATTGAGTAACTAAATGAAAACAAAGAGACTCTTTCGAAGATTAGTGTTTCCGAGGCTTTGACCATTCAACTAGTGCTATTGCTAAGCACATACTTTCTATGTCGCACGTGCTGCGCTCGTGAGTAAACGGTGTACACCACATATGCTATGTGATAAACAGTTGGCGTCGCACGTGCTATAGCATTGCAAAACCGTGTGAACGAGGAAGAATCATTCCATTTGCATGTGGCCGGAGAAATTTTTGGGCCACTCCCTTTGCTTTCAGAGTTTCTAAACTCAAAGAATCTATGTTTCATCTTTTGTGTTTTTTGTTCCTTCACTGATTGTTTTAGATAAGTACGATTAGAGATTAATTTTGAGAATGTAATTTTCATATAAATGTGATTGGACATGCTGTTAGGTTTGAGATGCCGAGTCGTTAATACTTATATTTCTATAGTTGTGTCTATTATCTCTCATCTCAGAGTGATAATTTACCCTCTATTTTGTTTTTTTAGTTTGATGTGTTATTAGAAATTTAGAATTGTTAAAAGTTGCTTTTAGTTTCGTCGGTCGTCATTAGATCTAGTGGAAGCTGGATCGTAGGATTTGAGATCATGCAAAAGGCGATTGCTAATATCATATTCATGTTTTCATATATTTTTAAGTCTGATGACACGATGTATTGAAATCATATTTTTGCACAACATGATCGAATGTCTCATTTTCTTAGAAAAAACAAATAGTATCAAAAAGCAATGTAAAAAGGTGTAGGTAACTTGAAGTTCACGAGAACCAAATGCGGGTGAACGTTGGAACAGCTAAATCCACGTCAAAGAGGATGAAGTTTATGATTACAAATGGTCAGCTAAGATTCTCATCCTATGCAATTTCCTAATACAATAGTATTAATTAACTTGTCTCCCTCCCAAGCTTGTTTAAAATCCAATTTGATAGCTATACTAAACTAACCTAACTATCTATTTTGAAACTTAGTAGAAAGTCGAGTCTGATTTTCTTTAGATAAAAAGTGGATACTTATTAACTCATATATAGATAGTATTACATCGAATACATAGATATTGAGATTAGTCATCTTAGATACTTAGAAAAACATGTTGATATGTTGAAATGACAACCGAATACAGAAAACTTAAACTGGTTAATAATCAAACACCATTGTGTCTGCAAATCCCCGATGCATATCAATTAAAAAAAGTCTACAATGTTATCTTCGAAACAATTCAAATTCGACCAAATATCAAAAAAAAAAATTTGTACTATGCCTGAAAGCAAACGGCATTCGACTTTTATGAAACACAAAACGACAGATCTATTACAAATAATATAGTCTTTAACAAAATAAACTTCCTTTGCAAGACAATCTAAACCAAAATATTAAATATAGATAATCAATAAATAAAATGTTGAGAGTTGTATGCTTTTTACTTATTCATCTCTTTCTAAACAATCCATATCTCATGAGACTAGAGTGATTTTCTTATTAGTTATTATTACATACTTATGAAAGAAAGAGACTTCACATTTGAAATGGACGGATGATATCTTTCTGTCACAATATATCCCCATAGGCTTTCGGCGGGAAATTCGAAATGACATTTGCAGATTTCTTTGTTTTTTCTTTTGCTCCTGTTAGTCCACTCCACTTATTGTATCTCTATTTTTTATTTTCTTTTTAAATCGCATCTTACATATCACTCGATTCAAATTCGGATACGGTAAATTGCCCCAACCATTCAGCCACTCTTATTGTTTATTTTAAGGAAAAATTAAATAGTTATAATATTTGTTTTCTAATGGTTTGTGTGGAATGAAGGCAGAGAGAAAGACAGCTTCTGTAAAGCATATGCTGGCAGACATAACCCACCTTCAGTTGCCTCCCCTCACGCGCTATTCCTCTCGCGTATAGGCCACTTCCCTAAACTCTGCTCATTGCCCATTATTGCTTGTTTTTTATTAATCCAAATCTGATTAATCCCGTCGTAAATTACGGACTAGAAATGGATTCCACCTCACTTTCTGTTGTTGTTGTTACAATTTCAGCAGCTTTCTCAATGGTCTTAGACATTATTTTTATAAAAAAGATGCATTAACGAAGTTTATAACATTATTGTGGGTGCTCTTAGTTTATGATACTAGTATAATAATAAAACTAAGTCGACATTTGAGAGTAGAGTCCGGAGACAAGAGAAGCAACACTAGGGGCACAATTTTTGGCGCAACATATCGTAGTAATATTAATTAAATATTAAAATGAGAAAAACTTTTGAGTTTCTTACGTTTAAATTAATAAAATATGCTGTTTTATGTTTTCTTGCTTCTATCTATATTCCAAAGAGAAACTAGAAAGAAGAGAAGAAGATCTGTTCCCGCTCTTTTGACTTAACGGTGCTGTCCTTTTCGGCAGGTAAAAGCTGGACCCCATTACCATTTCACTTCTCTTTCTTTTTTTTTTTCCTTTTCTTCTTATCTCTCCCTCCCTAAATATCTAGGCGGGAAAATTATATATTATCCAATCCAGTTTATGCAACGGTTTCGTATCCGTCGTTAACGGCCGTTATATATCACGGCTGAGATCAGTGACCAGTTCGATTTAGCAGGCGTTAAGTCTAACGGAGGAGGGAGAGTAGATATATAGATCATGAGTCATGACTGTTTAATTATAAAACCCGTTACGTCAGACGGGGAGGAGGGAGAGGGACGGATGACTGATTAAAATCTGATGTATCTTCTGAAATGCCACGTCAGCCATATTCAAATTTCCTGAGTGGTCACGAGATTTCTATGAACCTAATAATTTAAATTTTTTTAGAAAAACCTACAAAATAGGGGTCTTCAATGGTTACCAGAAAAAACCGAACAGTCGCTGAAATGTTTTGTTGTTTAACAGTCTAACCCTTGGGACTTCATAACGTATCGGTTATTTTACGTGAATTTTACTACTTGTACTACTATAATTTTCGTATCATAAATACTAAAAGGAGCTTAATTATTCAGTAGTACATGTAATTATAATTAAGGGGGAAAAAAAAGCGGGTAAAAGAGGAGAAAAATACGAGAGTGCAAATGATGAGACGGATTTGCATGATGAGGAAAAGAGAGGAAGGCGTAATTATGAAGTGTTCGACGCTTTTAATTAGCCCACACAGTATTATTTTTTTATAGATAGATTCTACGAAGACTGAGATTTTAGTTAAGGGTAATTAAAAGATTAAAAGACCATCAAGCTGTTAATGACAACTTGTTTGGGATTAAGTGGGTTCCACCTGTATTTCTCATGCCCCATACACATTCCAATACTTTAATTTTTGATACTACTATATAGTAAAAGAATAGAAAAGTGTTTGTAAAAAATGAAAGAAAGAGATCTTGATGGACATGATAATTTGTTTTTTTTTTTAATTACTTGTAAACGTATGCGGTAAAAATGAAGATTTGGAGGCAACGTAGAATAGCAAAAATTTCAAGCAACTCAATTTGTAACAGTTGAACAATTTGTTTTGAAAAATATATTTTCCAACGTAAAATAGGTTTTTGTTTCCAAGGCAAAATAGTTAAAAAAAAAGACCAAGGGACATAGTTTTGATTTTCGTCCATCACGCATTAATTACGGATAACTAAAAATAATTTATACAGAAAAATAAAAGCAGAAGAGATATTAAAGTGCTTTTGAGCTGTCTCATAGAAACCCTGAAACCTTAATAAAAGCAACCATGTCTTCAACATTCTCCATCTTCCTCCTCACTTAATCCAACTACACCACTCTCTCTCTCTCCCTACCCTCGCTTAGCTCTCTCTCTCTGCTCGACGTACATGTCTCGACTCCCTCCTCCTTTTCTCTCCGTCAACCTTCCACTCATGGACAAAACAGCCGAATCCGTGTTAACCCCGACCCGACTCGGTTTCCCGAACGAGTTCCCTTATGAGTTCGACTCTCCAGCCTTCTCCCCTGGTTTCACCTCTCCCGGTGACTCCACCGAGACGGAAGACGAGAGCAGCGACGACGAAGAGGACTTCCTCGCTGGGCTCTCTCGCCGACTCGCTCCCTCGACTCAGCGCCTCCCTCCTCCCTCCTTCAACGCCAAGTTTGAGGTAAGAACTCCCTAAAACCACATCTCTGTTATGAACTCGATAACCCTTTTACTGATTCAACCGTTCTTTGTCAGCAGGAGAAACGTCAGGTCGGAGCGACTTCGCCACAGTCAACACTGAGTGGACTCGGTAGCTTCTCTAACTCAGGAAGTAGAAGTCCGAATCTTCCACCGTCGCAGGCGCATACGACGTCTTTCCGAAGGGACAATGCTTGGGATGTGATTTCTGCTGCAGCTGGAGAAGTAGCAAGACTCAAACTTGGCAGCCACGAGCCGCACCTCCCCCGCCAAAGCCCAAACCCAAGTCCCATTCTCCGCCGCCCAAACGCTGCGTTTCAAAACGACCACTATATCCAGCAGCAGCGCCTCCTTGACCAGCTGTGGCTCTCTTCTCAGTCAAGAATCAAGTCCTCGGAGAATCAGTTTTCCAAGAGAGTATTGAACGAAGAAATCGCGTTAGAGAACCTGAGACACATGAGGCACAATGCTTTATCCAACGCCACGTGGATACCTCAACAAGCTGCAACTCCCCTGAAACGTCCTTCTGTTGGCACCGGAGTTTTCCTTCCCCGGCGATACCCAACAACCCCTTCCGAGCCCATCAAGAAATCTGTACCAGTCAACACGACGGCTATGCTGCAATCAAAAGTCCACCCTCCGCAAACACTTCACTTTGATGAGTTCACTAATGTTGGGTCAAGACGCAGCCAGTTCGATTACGGTAATTATTCAAACTAGTAGCTGTGTACAACTGTAAACAAACAGGACTTTTGACTTAATCTAACTGTTCCTTTTTGAATGATTTGAGCAGAGTGCATGTTAGCGAGAAGTACAATACTTGCCCGTCAGGGAAATTTCAGAGCTGTCGGTTGTCTGAATCAAGAAAGACGTCTTCCTCAGGACTGGATGTACTGAAACTGTTCTCTTTCTTTGAGAAGTTTGAAAATCAGGAGTGTAGTTAGAAGTGGGTGTGGTTTTAGGTCAAAATTGAGATTGTTATGATATGATGATTAGTAATAAGGAATGGTAACGAGAATAAAATTTAGGGGATATTACAAGTTTGTTACATTTATATATTATATTTGTATCTTTTAGTCACTAAGACAAAAAGCTCTCTGTAATTTTTTTGTTGACCTTGGGAGGGTTTAAGGGAGTTGAGTGGAGTGGGGTACTATTATTATTTTTTCACTTTAGTCGACATGGGAAGTTCAAAATGTGTTGGGTGGGGGATTTTTGTTATTTGTATTAATTTTATGGGTTTTTGTTCTCCTAGTTTTGGAGGTTCTAATGGGGTTGTAATAAAAACAACGGAATTATTTTGTTTGTTTAATAAGAATTATTACGAAGCATTGTTGCCAATTGTTATAGACTTCTTATTTTTGAGTAATTTTCTTCCTTTACTTTACTGCTCATCTTATCGTTAAGTACTTTTATATTTGTACTTACCAAAATTGACTGACCAGTGCTTCAGATTCTTTTTGTTTGAAAATTCAAAATTGAAAAAAAAAAGAAGAAACAGCGGTTTGCAATTTCTATGAACAAGTTACTGTATGTACTTCGATTATTGGGAGCAGCAAATCAAATGGCTAGATACGTTTTTCTTTTTTGAAAAAAATAAAATAAAGAAGCATAAGGACATGGAAACATGGAAAAAGCAAAAAGAAAGAGGAAAAGAAGATCTGGAAAGAAAAAAGAAGAAGAGGGGGGGTTGCGTAGGCGTGAAGCAGTGGGCAAATATGCACAGACTTTGAAATTTAGAACACACCTTTTTATTTTATCCTCTCTCTCTCTGTAAATGGTAAATCTATTATCTGCTGTATATGTGGGGGAAGTAGATTGTACGTCCTCTAATTTTTACATAAATTTTCCTTTTTTATTTCATAAAGTTTACAGTCGGGCCTACACCTACCAGATTAGTATGAGTTCCACTCTTTTACAAATTACCTGATATATTAGTAGTTGGAAAATAATTTAGATACTTAGGGAAGTTGATGTTGCGATATATGAATGGGATTGTAACGTTATCCTCAGATCTGAGCTTTGGTTTATGCTATTGAACACCTCCGAGGAACCTGAACGATCCGATCGTTCAACAGACTTTGGTTCCAAATAATAGTTCATGTTAACCAGAAGGAGAAAAAAATGTAACAGCTTTTGTAATATGCCCATTTATATAGTATGTTAAGATACCATCTCATCTCATCCGAATATGTGGATGATTTTGTTTATATTTTAATGAGCACTTTTGCAACACTAGAGAGACTTATCAACAAATGATCGATACATGGTTTAGACTTAACCAAGATCAAAGTTAATAACGAGAATAAACCAAACTGTAATATTCACCCTTCAAAATGGAAAATAGGATAAAGACCCTAGAACATAATTTACAAAGTAAGCTCTAGAGTCTAATTCTACTAATGATTCATTAATATCGTATGAATGTGATTAGATGGTCTTCATTACTACTTTTAATCATAACTAGATTCGATTGTTGGTAACTTGAATCAAAAACATAGTTGCGGTACTTAAGTGTCAATAGAACCGAGCCAGAATTAGAATGATATCAATAGTTATAAGAAAACTCCTTATCACTAACAGTATCGAGTGCTTTATTTCAATATTTTCACATTTTAAAACATTTTCAGTGTTTGGATGTTGTTCAGTGAGGTTGTGTAGGTCCCGTTTAGGTTTTTCCCTTTGACATCTAAAGATTTTATGATTCAAATTTAGGATATATATAGTAAAGGTGACCCCCCCCCCCCCCCNAAAAAAAAACAAAGTTGAGTAGTACGTTGAAAGTAATCTAATTATACTACATTTTTTTGTTATTTACTATCGTTGAACGCATCTAAAATGGCACCGGCCAAATGGTATTTTGTATATCTACTTATATATGTAAATTTAGATATCCTTTTTGGTTGTTTCGGATGATAAATTTAAATTAATAATTTATATATTTGAAGAGCGTTGATTGTTGCACACATTCTGCAATTCCGCATAAAGCCAAGAGCAACCACACTTCTTGTTCAACACTGAACCATAATGCTTTATGTGCTACGGAGTTTCAACTCTCTTAAAGATGGAGTCGGGAAAGAAACAAAAGAAGGTGAAGCCACAAAAATCTAAAGACAAAAGAGTGAAAACATGTGTTTGGTTTGGGAGATGTGAATTCACGCAGCTTTCTCATTTGACTTGGTCAAACTTCGAATTTAATGTTAAATACAATATTTACTATGTTCGATTTTTATATAGTTTGTTTTTCGGTTTTCTGATTTTTATATTGGTATACGTAATACCGTTACTTTTCAAATAATGATGTTACAATACTTACATTAACCGTATTATTAAGTCACTTTTCATTCGGCGTTGTAAAATAAATTGGATTTGAATGATTATTTATATTTCTAGTACAGAATACTTAATTTATCATAGTTAACTTTTCATGCAAAATCATTCCCATACAAATTGTAAGCACGCATGTATTATCTAGATATACACCAAAATCGGGGATGTATGATTAGGAGTGCATATGTAGACCTAACCAAATTATTCAATCAAAATCATTGTAGAAAGTTATATTTATGATAAAAAATCATTATCCTGAACAGATAGTATCGTATTAACAATGTTGTGTACTTTTTTTTGTAAGTAAAATGCTAGTCATAATTTACTCATATTTGTATATTCAGTTTTAACAAACTGGAAAATTAAATCATACCATAAATTTTTCTTAACCTGAGACAAAGCAAATACACCAATACTGTATTAAACTCGTCATTTGAATTAATTTTCATTTCGAGCTAATTGGGTTGCCCTTCTTCGAACCAAACAAACATATAAAAAACTAAACCATAGTATAGTAGTGAAAATAGCCACTCCTATGAGTCTATGACGGTGGAAGCTTATTATTATGTTTTGGTAGGTCATCATTGTTGATATTTTTCGAAAATATAATTATTATTTAGCTATCATGTCTCTCAGAGGACGACAAGGTGTCCA
This sequence comes from Sisymbrium altissimum, assembly GCA_900406495.1. NCBI lineage: Eukaryota > Viridiplantae > Streptophyta > Magnoliopsida > Brassicales > Brassicaceae > Sisymbrium > Sisymbrium altissimum. Next base: position 56,026 of record OVBI01000632.1, read on the forward strand.
TTTATATGGCAGCAGTGTGAGTAAAGCAAAAGCCATAATCAATCTTTGTTATCTGATTCATCGGGTAATTGGTATTCCTTTCTACGCAATTGGATAATTAATGTTTTGTTTATTTATTTTATGTTGGAGGGGCTAAATTGAGCTGTAAAAAAAAAATAATTACAAAAGGAGAACTGTTCAAAAAGATCCCAAAATGTAAAGGTTTTAAAAGAAATATTGAAAAAAAGAAAGAAATCTGTTGCAGACTTGTTTCGAGATGCAAACTAAAGAAAACTAGAACAATACACAACACATGAATCTTTAGTGTTATTGGGTAACTACTAAACTAATAACTGTCAATATTTTGAGTGACCGGTTTATAGGACTTTATGTCGAAACATAACTAGACCCTTTACCGAAAATTGATAGCGCTACTAAATAATCATAGAACTTAGATGTAATTATGATTTTAGTCTAACTTTAGACGCTGAGTTATGTCTTATAAAATAATCTACTATCTCTGTCTGAATCAAAGAAAAGTATATAGATTAACTATCTGAATTTTTTCATAGAAGATAATCAGGACTAGCAGAGATTATTTCAATTAATTTATGATATTAAATCAAGCAAACGAAAATGAAGTTGGTTAAACTCTTAACAAAATTAGGCGTAATCTGAAAAAATTAATTATGGTAAAGATTCATCTTGTTATGTTTTCATAATTTTTAAAATTATTATTGAAAATAACCCGTAAACCATTCAAAAGTTTTTTAAATTTCTACATATTTTCTAATAAAAAATTATATATATTACCAAAACTACCAAATGAGTGAGAGTTTATAAAGTGATGGTTTAATCCCAATACCATAAAAATACCTCTAAATATAATTTATAATGCAAGATGTAAGAGATTAAGTTTCTAATTATACTCAAAAAATTAATACGTTAATAGAAATTTTTGGTTTTAAACTAAATTTTTCAATAAATTTTATCTTGTTAAATTAATAATGGTTTCAATAATTTATAGGAGTCGTACTGCTATAAACTTTGGTCACGATTCTTTTATCTACACTGATTTATTTTGATTATATTTCTATTTAAATAAGTGAATAACTTCATACAGCTTACTTGCAATTCTTAAATTATGAATACTTTTTTTTTTTAAACAAAATTATGAATACCTAAAAAATTTTAAAACTACGAATTATAGGTACAGGTACGAATGACGAGGCCTTTCTTTTTCGTGGGCGTTCGAATGCCCAGGCTAGCCCATATTTTGGCAGGGTTTGGACCCGTTTTGACTTCTAAATAAAATCTCCACCACATTCAAGAAGTCAAAACCACAGGCATTTCTTTCCTCAATTGCAAGGAAAACTTGAATCAAATTGTCAGAAAAGACGTAGAAATCATGAGCGTTAACATCAAATATAACACTAACAAAGCAGAGAAATCAGTAATACAATGCTTTTTAAGAACTTCCCGAGTAAATGCCAGCTTTAGTACTTGTAAAGTTTTCGATATTCTATGATCTGATCAACAGAGAAATATTGAATGAAATTGTTTTGTCTCTAAAATTGGCTTCAAGCCCTTAAATCTTGCCTCAACATCTGCCTCGACATACCATTGTTCACCATTCCAGTAAACTTCGCTCTAGCTCGAGCATGTTCAAGATGAAATTGATTATCAGCACTCAAACTCTGTTCCACTTCTCTGAAATAGCCCTTGTTAAGGCCACTCCTTATCCAAGCAATATTGTTCAGATCGGTTGCTATAGAAACTAATTCTTGGTCTAAAGCTGCAGAAGAAGGTTCCTCATAATCCACAAACTCTGGTCCCAGCACCGATTTGCACGACGACGATGAAAGTGTTTTGTCTGGTTGGGTGCAGCAACCGTGACCGCACTTTGAAGGGATGCTACGTTCATAACAAAGAGACTGAAGAAATTGACCAGCCAAGGAGTCGGGTCTTGATGTTTGAACCAAAGGTCCCTCACATGGAGCTATATGGTGGTTCATGCATCCAGGCTTATAGACATTGAAAGCACCCATTCGAGCCAAAGGGCGATAAACACCAGGTTTACACTTTCTTTCCCGAGGCTTGTTTGCTTCACCCTCCCTTTTATCATCATCCATTTGAACATCGGTTAATACCGAAGGAGGGTTAGAAGAATTGGTTGCTTCTCGATGCATATACTCCTTGGGAGATGATGATGACGCATTCGATACCTTTCTGACCATTGTTTCCTTGACGCAAGGAGTCACAGTATTAGACATCCACTGCTGATTGTTCCAGAGATCAGCGTGTTTACGCTTAAGCGCTGAGTTCCAGTGGTTCTTGATGGAATTATCCGTTCTCCCAGGTAAGAGCTTTGCAATGACAGACCATTTGTTGCCATGAATGGCGTGTGCAGACATTATCAGATTGTCCTCCTCATCTACAATATAAAGTCAGTTTCAAACAACATTAACACAAAATCATAGCATAAACAGATTGAATGCTAAAGAGCAGAGTATCTACAAAGGAGAACGTAAATGGAAACTATTAAAGTGTCAACCTTTAACTCATTCGGACTACTGAGAAAGTGATATGAAGAACAGAGTCCACAAAAGATCCAGACTTTTCAAGTAATGCGACTAAGAAGTTACTGATAATACACCATTCAAGCTACGGATAAGCTCAAAGCCTCAAAACCTACTTAGCTTCACAAAAGGAGGAATCTAGTAAAGATGGAGGAGAAAGTGTAGTTTTTGTACCAGTGAAAGGTTTCCGTTTGAGGCAAGGATCGAGCTGATTGCACCACCTTAACCGGCAAGATTTACCAGACCGGCCTGGGATACCACGAGCGATCAGAGTCCAGTTTCTCGGTCCCAACTTGTTCACAAGCCTCGTCAGAACCGCATCCTGCTCCGGCGACCAAGGTCCTTTCGCTTTGCTCCTTACGCCGCCGCCGATGCCGTTTGAGTCACCTTCTCCTCCTCCTCCTCCTCCTGCCGCCGCTAACTCCGCGAGCTCTGCGTTCACTGCAGCGTCGATTGCATCCTCCGACGCTTCATCGTAAACCGTCGACGGATTCGCCGGCGGCATCTGCCCGAGGATTTCAGCGTTCATCGGAAGCTAAAAACGAATTTTGTTTTATTTTTTTGTTCAGAAAAAAAAGAAATTGAAATTTCAAACAAAATGTGAATCGGTCCTCTCTCTCTCTCTCTCTGTACCTGCCTGCCTAACTGCAAAGGTGAGTGGGGTTCGTTTTTCGTCATTCGAATTTACAATCTTACCCCTTTTCGCTGCTCAACTATTTTCCCACCTTCCCTATTAAATTTTACTTTATTAGTAACCGCGGAATATGGATGGACTTGACTGGTATTATACCATCAGTTAATCTAAAAGTTACTAATAAAATTTTGGAGTCAATATTATTATCCCGAATTAATATACAATCTTTTACTTTCTAGTCTTTCCAGTTAAGTCGTAAAACATTTCATATTTTGATTTTGTAGATTTTCAATCAGAAGAATACAAACCAAATGATCACTATTTACCCAATTTGTCTTTGGTTTCATCTACCAGTTTGGAATCCTAGGAGTTCCATTATTTTGTTTTTCTCCCAAGTCCAAGAGATCATTATTTTATGACTAGAAATCTCATCATTTCAGTATGTGTATATATATGATGATAATTTTTGGAGTTGTTCGATATGGAGGTATTTGCGTGGTCCTTGCAAGAATAATTAAAAGCATGGCAGGCCAAGCAAAGCATAATTTCCATCCTTAAACATGCCATCCCTTGACCATATTCACAATTATAACTTTTAATCATGCAATTAAAAGTGTGTTTCTGTGTATAATAATAATATAATACGTATATTATTGCGTGATAAATGCGGCCAAGTCAGTTGTAGCAACTTTGAACATTAAAACATAGAAAGAAAAACAAATCAAAGTTATTAATTGGAGGGTGCCCTACAAAGAAGTTAATCACATGATTAATTATGATTAGTTCGGAATCGTCCTTGGATGAGTCATATAAGTCGGTAAAATCATTCACGCTCTTCGTTTACTTTTGGGACAGTCTTGGGCGACTTTTTGTTGAGGGATCACAAATAACTAGTACTAGTATTTACAATAAATAAAGGATAAATTTCTAGAACAGGCACAATTTTAATTTTTTTTTTTTCGAATGTAACACCATTCAGTTAAATTTCCGATAATAGCACAAATTCAATAGCAAAATGACTAAAAAATTCTTCATAATGCTGAAATATCAACTCTAATTTAGAAAAAGAGAACCCAAATTTGGTGTGTTGGGTTTCAAACAAAAACTCATTTGTGTGTTTTTCAAAATGTATTAGAAGTGATCAGATTAATACACTCCCCAACTGCGTAAAAACCTTCAAAGACAAATTCTCAATCCATGAAACCATACTTGGTTGAAGTAATATACATTTGAAGTTAAGATAGGAAAAGAGAAGTTACGAGCCTTGATATTTTGTTTAACATGTACTATCAGATAATTCAGAGAGACAAAAGGCCATCAGTATAGTGACAAAAATGTAACTCTTCGATTAGTTCCCCAAAGTCAACGACTTCTTTCTTGCTCTTGTAGTAAATCTTTATCCGACTCGGAAACAGAACCTGAAAGAGCACAAAATCAGGTTGTATTTCATGAATTCTGATCGGAAACGATGGATAGTAACGGATCAACGTTTCTTTAAGTCCAACACGGTGCGTTTTAACCCAAGTACATCCATTTGAACCATTCATCATCCAAATCTCCATGCTTGGTTCAAGTGAATTGTAGCTTATTACAAAGAGATTCCCTCTAATGCCACATAAGCTAAAGTCGTGACTAGGTTCATCTTCAAAACATGGTGGTGGAGTCAAAACAGAGAACTTCTCTTGTTCTAGAGAGAAAGACACAATCTTTGGAACATCTTTTGTTGTCCAATAAATGACTCCATCGGCTTGAACTGGAGGGTATGGTTGTAGAAGGTAAGGACATTGTTGTTCTTGTGATTTCCATGAAGATATCTCGAGACGATGTTTGTAATTAGTTCCTGTGATGTTAACGGTTAGTACCTCGAATTTGCTGATCGGGAAATAAGGAAGGAAAAATCTGATGATTTTGTATTGTAATGTCGAGGCAACGAAACCGAAGGAGATAACATTAGGTGAAGAAAAACAAGAAGATGAGGATTTGGGCATCTCTAGGGTTTTTTGGTTAATTGGGTCAAATAGAAAGTGTTCCTTGTCGGATACGAAACAGAGAAGCTGATGGTTAGAAGAGAAAACTCTGACTCTGTCTCCGAGGAAGCATTTTGTGATTGGTTGTTGTGTTTGCTCATGGTAGGGTCTGGTGAAGAGGAAGAGTTTGAGCTCTACAGTGAGGGAAGATCGGAGAGCGGTGACAGCGGTTAGGATGGAGAAGGAGTTTAGGGCAAATCGGTGGTGGAGACGCAGGAGGTAGGGTTCGGAAATTACGGAGTTGAATTGCTTTGAAACTAATCGTAGTTTTGGTAATGTTTTGCCCGGAAGAAGGGAAAGGATTTTGAGAATAACTTCCGGAGGCAGATAAGAAGAGAACATATTTGGAAAGTATCGGAGAGCATTGAAGAGGCATGTATGTGTATGTATAACTTCCGCGGAGGCATATACACATAGGGCTTGACTGGTTTAACCGCAGCAGTTGCGGTTGCGGTTGCGGGAGTTTGCGGAAACGGACGGTTGCGGTTTTAA
>OVBI01000633.1:0-33470 GCA_900406495.1 Sisymbrium altissimum
AAGATTATAAATCAATATATATATATATATATATATATTTTTTTTTTTAAAAAAAACTGCTATAATGTTGAGATTAATATTAAAAAAAATTATAAAAAGAAAAGAGATAAGATGAATGAGAAGAAAAAAAGAAACTAAATAAAAATTTAAAAATAAAAAATATAAATAACTGATAACAAACATAAAGATTCAAAAACAATTGAATAAATTTTTAAAATATTTATCAAAAAAATTAGAAAAAATTCTAAAATAATAATCTCGCGCGTTGCACGGTTTTTCACCTAGTATATATAATAGGATATTGCAATGGAACCTATAAAACAATCTCAAATGATATATTACAATAAATGTCAGAGTATTTGTTATCTACTTTTTTTTAAAGAACTATAGTACTATATAGACATTATAAATATTCTACTATTATATCATCTAGATTCTTGGTGTTTGTCAATCTATTTATGAGAACCAGAAGCTAAGAGTATCTTCTTCTTTTTTTTGGTGAAGGAAGCTAAGAGTATCTTCAATGCTCAAGAAACTCTCTTAAATTTCTCAATAATGAAAATATTCCTATTAATTTTAACACAATTACATTTTCTTATTTTTAAAAAGTTGACCAATAAAGAATGTACATGTATCTTGGCATTATCTAAAGAGTTTCTCATGTATCTGTGCTACTAAGTAGGTTTACCTTCAAATGATCTCTCTTGTTCATTGCAACATAAAAACCAGTCACCGTATAAATTAATTGTTTAAACAGTGTACTTTCGAATGCGGTGTAAAATATGAATAATAAAAAACCTCTATCGAATATCCACTTTCAACCATTTAGAAGAAAAAAAGATCAAAACTAGTAATTTCCAGCTCGAACAAAATTGGTATGGACGCTCGAGGAGCAGCACAGGGTGTGTACTCGGAAGTTCACACGTTACATTTTCATTCACAAGCAAAATGCCGACCAATTGAATGGACCCACTTTCGCTTTTAAAGCGTTTGACCATATTACGCGTTCTTTTGAAGCAATTCAGAAACAATTTAGACTTGACCTCTCATTTCTTTTATTTTACTTTGATTTCCACACACCTATAATTTAATTTTTCATTTTGTCTCTGGTCGAACTCGAGTCGATACCTTTGCTTTTTTTTGTCTTCTCTTGAGTAACACTGTCGGAAAAAAATCAACTCTTTCAAGTTACGGCAATTCGTGTGCAGTCACAGAATTTCAATAAAGGAATTACAAAGTCATCATTTATGATTTCTTTACAAGACTTTTGAAAAGAAAAAATATTTCCTTACTACTAAAAAGTCCCCTTCTATAAAAAGACCACTAATTTTGTTTATGTATAGAAAACAAAATTATCATTATACAGTACAGTACATGATAACATGCATGATAGTTTGATTCATGTGACATATCCAGAATTCCAGACCAACAAAAAAGATATATACCCTAGTATTGTTTTTTTTATTTTATAAAAGGCTTTAGTATTGTTTATTTTGTCGGGTATAACTATAACACCTTGTCTAATTAGACATCATAGATTCATAGAGAATTATGCACCAATATATGGCTAAATCTTGAATTTTGTTATACCAAATTAAATCCTCTAGAGACAAAAAAAAAAACTTTGGTTGGAACAAAAGCAAATGACAAATCAGAACAACAAAATTTACATATATAACTTAAAACAAGATAATTGAATGGTTATCCAAAGATCTCTCTCACCTAATAATAATCTTAAGATGGCACAAATCCAAAAATTAAAATAGAAAGAAAAGAAAAAAAAAAAAAATCACATCTTTGCCAATTTACACACTTGTGCTTTGTGTATATTCTTGGTAGGTTTTGTTCTTCCCTCTTTCCGTTCATACAGTTTCTTGGCTTTCAAGGAAGACACGACACCAACAAAAAGAAAGATTTCGCAGAGATCAAATCTATTCCATTGCGAGTGTGATCGCAATGCGAAATTGGGAGAACCCGGTTATGCTTGCGTGTAACACGGCCTCGAAGAAAAACCTACCTTCTTGCATTTTCCTCGTCATCATCATTTTTATCACCGTGTTATGTCCGGTCGTAATGTCTCAGGTGGTTGTACCAGATTCAGACGCAGATTGTCTCTTGAGATTCAAAGATACATTAGCAAATCGTTCGGCGTTTAATAGTTGGGATCCATCAACATCACCATGCCTAGGAAATGACGCAAATTGGTTCGGTGTTCTTTGTAGCAATTACGTTTGGGGGTTACAACTCGAGGGAATGGGCTTAACCGGCAAATTAAACCTCGATCCATTGGTTCCTATGAAGAATCTACGAACCATAAGCTTCATGAACAATGATTTCAACGGCCCAATGCCTCAGGTTAACAGGCTTACTTCGTTGAAATCTTTGTATTTGTCTAATAACCGATTTTCGGGGGAGATACCCGCTGATGCATTTCAAGATATGCCTCACTCGAAGAAAATTTTGCTGGCGAATAACGCGTTCAGGGGAACGATTCCTTCTTCTTTAGCTTCTTTGCCAATGCTTATAGAGGTGAGGCTAAATGGTAACCAGTTTCAAGGGCAAATACCATATTTTAGACAGAAGGATCTTAAACTAGCTAGCTTTGAAAACAATGACCTCGATGGACCGATACCTGAAAGCCTTCGAAACATGGACCCAGGCTCTTTTGCAGGTACATTTTCATTGTTCTATATCGATTAACATGACCGTACGTAAAATGTTTTATTAACTTTGTCCAGTTTATATAATGAATTGTTGCTTAACATGAATGTTTTATGTTTTGTAAATTGTAGGTAACAAAGATTTGTGTGATGCTCCCTTAAGTCCATGTTCGCTTTCCTCTCCTGGAATTCCTGTTGATCCGAGATCTCCTCCTCTTAGTCCTCCTCGGGGGAACAAGAGCGGGTCATTAAACACTATATCGATCGTGTTGATCGTTATTGGTATAATACTAGTGATCATCGCGCTTGTGATTTGTTTCATTCAGTCAAGAAGACGAAATTTCTTGTCAGCTTATCCTTCTGCCGGCAAGGAAAGGGTAGAGAGCTACACTTATCATCAACCCGTGAATAAGAACAATAAACCCGCGGAATCTGTTGTGAATCACGCAAGGAGAGGATCGATGCCTGATCCAGCAGGCAGGCTTCTATTTGTGCGGGACGACGTTCAAAGATTCGGTCTTCAAGATCTTCTTAGAGCTTCAGCTGAAGTTCTTGGTAGCGGAACGTTCGGTGCTTCATACAAGGCAGCAATATCTAGCGGACAAACATTGGTGGTGAAGAGGTATAAACATATGAACAATGTCGGAAGAGATGAGTTTCATGAGCATATGAGACGTTTAGGGAGATTAAACCATCCGAATTTATTGCCTCTCGTCGCTTACTATTACCGGAGAGAAGAAAAGCTTTTAGTCACTCAGTTTATGCCTAATAGTAGCTTGGCAAGCCATCTTCATGGTATGTTTTTAACATCACATTACATTAATCATTTAGCAGCAGACTTTCGTCTCAAATATAAAATCGACCAATTTTAAAAATGTTCTCGATCTGTTTTTTCAGCGAATCATTCTGCAGATCAGCCTGGTCTGGATTGGATTACGCGTTTAAAGATCATAAAAGGAGTAGCAAAGGGTTTAAATTACTTGTTCAACGAGTTACAAACCCTAACAATCCCTCACGGTCATATAAAGTCATCGAACGTGGTTTTAGACGAATCCTTTGAGCCACTCTTAACAGATTACGCTCTAAGACCAGTGATGAGCTCAGAGCACGCGCATAACTTCATGACTGCGTACAAATCGCCAGAGTATAGACCCGCGAAAGGACAAGTCATAACAAAGAAGACAGATGTTTGGTGTCTTGGTGTGTTGATATTGGAGATTTTGACAGGGAGATTCCCTGAGAATTACTTGACGCAAGGTTATGATCCAAACATGAGTCTTGTGACTTGGGTTAGTGACATGGTTAAGGAGAAGAAAACAGGTGACGTGTTTGACAAGGAAATGAAAGGGAAGAAGAATTGTAAAGCGGAAATGATTAATATGTTGAAAATTGGGTTGAGATGTTGTGAAGAAGAAGAAGAGAGGAGGATGGAGATGAGAGAAGCTGTGGAAATGATTGAGATGTTGAGAGAAGGAGAATCTGATGATGATGGTTCTATGGAACATCGAGGGAGTAACAATGTATATTCTTCGATTTTGTTGGACGATGATGACTTTGGTTTCTCTATGAATCGATGAGTTTTCGGATTTGGATTATTTTTAGGAATAATTTGAAAAGGTATAAAAGGAGGGTGACTACTCCGGCGGTGGTAGCTTCACCGGGGAGAAGAAAGAAGAACATGTGAAGGGTTTTTCTTCTTTTATGGTTTATGCAGATAAGAAAAATGTATCAGCAATTAATGGACTAAAAACATGTATATATTATGTATCTGTATATCACCATCATCATCAGCAATTTAGTTCTTAATCCCAAACGAACGATTTGTTCCTTTTTTAAACTTTATATTGTCGTGTTTTAATCGTCGACTCTTTTTTCGGTAATCTTTATTGTTGTGAATTCGGGCAAAAAGAAACAATGAACCAACGAAAACGATATGACTTTGTAGTCAACAATTTACCTAAATAATATATTTTAAACAATTATTTTGTGTTATGATTGTACAAACTTAGAGGGTTTTATTGAATTATACATTTAAATTCAATTCTCTAAATTTTATAATTTTAAAAATTTAAAATTTTGATATTAATTTTAATAATATATGCATATAAATTCTAAATTCTAAAGTCTTTATATTAAGATATGTTATTTAGTGATGAAAAATGTTAAAAAATAAAAAGAGAGTGTATTACACACATGAAACTAGAAAAAGTTTTTTCAACTTCGAAGAAAAAACAAAACTTCTAACCTTCTCTAATTCCTCTTTTAGCAGCATCCTGAAATATTTTATCTACACAGTTCAATGTATCTATAAATTATCCACAAAACAAATTACTATGGATAAACTTGATAAAAATATTTTACCTAATTTTTATCAAATAATCTAGCCCAAAACCTATTCTAAAAGTCATTTCAGTTAACTAAGTTGCTCTTATCAACTAGTTGAGCCTGAGTTATCAGGCATTGTATAGATCGCTTGAGTCTTTCCATGACCCTGAAACTCAAACTCACTCTAGAACATTGTCAATCCATTTGTACCCCTGCTCAAATTGACTCTAGAACATTCTCAGCCCATGTGTACTATCTGAGTCTGATTAAAAAAAAATCTAAAAGTTTCAAAATTCAGCTTATTCAACTTCATCCTTTTTTATTTGTATCGTTAAAGATTTAAATATAAATTTTTTTATCAAAATAATGTTATTTATAAGAGAAAGAAAAATAAGTTTAATTAGCTTTTAATCTATATTTTCTTTATTGTGAATTAAAAATAATAGTATACATCATAGAGTTTTCAATTTAGATTTTTATAGTCAACAATTTATTTAAATAATATGGTTTAACAATTATTTTGTGCTATGATTGTGCAACTTTAAAAGAGTGTTATTCAATTATAGATTTGAATTCAATTATTTATGTCTTATTATTTTCAAAATTTTAAAATTTGATCTTAAAATTTATGTGTGTATATTATAAAACTCGACAAACATAACTTAGGGATATTATTCAATGATGATGGTTTTGTAAATCTAACCAAAACCTATTGTTATTCAATTAGTAATTGTAAATTATGTTTTCAAATCCAGTCTTATTAAATCTTATATATGTTAATCATGCAATATAGATTCTAAAATCTGGTGCTATTCAATAAGATTCCAAATACTTCTCAGTGTTATTCAAAACTAAATAATTTTTTTTAAAAAAAAATTTGGTATATAGAGTCATTTGAAATGAATTTTTAAAAATTAATGTGTAGAAGATTCCAAATTCTCAGCCCAAACCCGATCTTTGCTTTCCAAAAGTCTATTTAGATTTTCGAAGACATACATGGGCTTAGATAATAAAAGGGCCTTCATATACACAGACCCGATTCGAAACCCAGATAGACTTTATGTTTTTTTAATTGTTACAATAAATGATCTCTCTAGAAAATAAAACAAAAACAAGAAAAGCACGCTCCGTCATCTCTCTCTCTAAAAAAAACCCTTCTTCCGCTGCAAAACTCTTTTTGTAAAATTCGGTATCGGCGGCTCGTGCGTGTCTTTGTGTTTTGCTCCCCAAATTTTAACCCGCGAAAATAAAAGATTTTGAGAGATTAATTATCTTTTTAATTTTCAAAGTTTTTTAAAAAACCCCACTTTCGTCCTCTCTGACCAAAACTCAGATCTCCCTCTCCTTCTCCTCCTCCTCCTCCTTATTCTTCTAGGGCTTCCCTCTCTCTCTGATGGATGCCGTACCGGTGAATCTTGAATCCGTTGAAATGACTTCGGCGGTTAAACAAAAGAGGGATGAAGAAGAGAACGGAGACGGCAAAGGTGAAGACTTTATGGCTCCACCGACGAAGAAGCCTCGTTTCGACGAGGAAGTGAATAGAGTGGCGGAGATTGTGCTTGTGTTATCTGCATTGCGGAGGATTCGAGGAGGGAAAACCCCGACGGAGTTAGAGCTTGAGCTCATGGTTGAAGCTAAATCCAAATTGGTGGACATGTGTCAAGAGTTTAGTCCAAAGGATATTATTGGTAGGGATGCAATTGGAGCTGTGATTGAAGATCTGGGTTTGAATTGTAAGCTTAAGGATCAGAGGTTAGGTTTCCGAGCACCTAAGTTAACCATCTCCGAGAAGCTCTCTCTTGGCAAGAGAAAGGTTTGTTCTTTTCTTTAATTGGAATCAAAAAGTTGCCACCTTTGATTCTGTTAGTCTTAGTTTGGTAGATTAAAACCTTCTGTGTGGCCTTTGATGTGTTATGTTTCTCTTTAGATGGAAGAGTCGAAGAAGAATAATCCAGTAGTTGTAACTCCACCTCATTCAACTCCGGGTATGACTGTGCTTGCAACCGGTTTTTGTGATAAACCTATCTTACGAATAACTTCAGGAGTCATGACAATCTTCTTCGTTGTGTTTTTGTAGCAAGTAATGTTTCTGTGCCACATCAATGGGTTAATAGCGAAGTGAAGGTATCCACTAGTTCTGTTAATGCGAGTGGAAGCCAATTCGTTAAGGATGCACCAGGAGTAACACAGTCAAGAGTGGAGAGACCGCAGTTTAAGCCTGATGTGCATACCGCTCCTTCTCAGGGACCTGGTAAGTTGACCTTACGTACGTCTTTCTATCCCTCTTTCATTTTTTTTCAAGATATATTAAAGAGTGAGAAGAGATCATCAGCTCGAAGAATTAGCTCCAATTTTGGTTTTTACAATGGTGGATTTTTTTGGTCAATTGGTTGATTTTCTCTGGTTTTATATTATATACATCAAACTTCTAAAAGCTTAATGAAGGTGCTGATAGTGCCACTTCCGAGTACTATTACAACCCATTGTTTGGTTTTGGTTTCAGTGTGTTTTTTTACAAGTTCATTTGCATATTCTTTCTCTGATTATGTTTCTTGGTTCTTTATTTGCTCTCAAAGAATTTGAAATGTCTGAAGTTTTCATCTTGAGTTCGTGTTTGAGTTTCATATCTTTTTTTTTTTTGTGTGTTCGATTGTGGACAAGTATCTATGATCGCTGAATTATTATTACCCTCTTCTTGTGAACCAGCAGTTCCTGCTGGAAATTATTTTGGGAATGCTACATCTTGGTCTGCTCAACCTCATTCCACTCCTACCACTATATCATTTGGTACTCCATCAGAGAGCAAAGTTCATGTTCCCAGTTCTTCAAGAGTCACAGATCCGAGCTTTAGACCATTCACGTCCCAAACTCAACCAGGTGCGTTCCCAGGCATGAAAGGAGTGACTTATGGTCAGACTTCTACACCTTTTGCAAACAACCACCATGCTGAAATCGCTAAGATAATCCATAAAGTTCTGCAACCGCGGGCTAAACAAAATCTCTTATGGAATCCACCTTCAAGAGAGTATATGAGTAAAGCAATGACATGCCAGATGTGTCAAGGAACAATCAACGAAGTAGACACACTGCTAATTTGTGATGCCTGTGAAAAAGGATACCACCTGAAATGTCTACAAGCTATCAATATAAAAGGTGTTCCGAAATCTGAATGGCATTGCTCAAGATGTGTGCAGTTGTACAGCGGGAAGTCTTTTCCTCCTAAATATGGTCGCGTTATGAGAAGCGCCACTACAGCAAAAATGTCGTCTACTACAGCTGAAGTTCAGTTACCCGCAGAGAAGAAGGTTGGTAAAATTAATATGAAGGTTAACAAAGAGGCAGTGCCACATCCTGAGACAGCAAAACCAACTGAGAATTCAGCTATGGATCGGACAGTTGAAGCTCAAGCTGCAGCAGCTATAAGTCAAACAGTTAAATCCGAAAATGCAGCACCTATTAATCAGTCAGTTGAATCTGAAGATGCAGCACCTAGAAGTCAAACAGTTGAAGCTGAAGATGCAGCACCAATTAGTCAGACAGTTGAAGCTGAAGATGCAACACCTAGAAATCAAACAGTTGAAGCTGAAGATGCAGCACTTACAAATCAAACGGTTGAAGCTGCAGATGCAGCAGCTGTAAGTGAAACGGTTGAAACTGAAAATTCAGCAGCTGTAAGTGAAACGGTTGAAACTGAAAATGCAGCAGCTGTAAGTGAAACGGTTGAAACTGAAGATGCAGCAGCTGTAAATCAAAAGGTTGAAGCTGACGATGCCCCAGCTATAAATCAAACGGTTGAAGCTGAAGATGCTTCTATGAATCAAGCAGTTGATACTAACAATGAATCACAAGGTCCTGGAGGGAACGATGCTGAGTGTGATGATCCTTCAGAACAGGTATCTCACTCAGAGACTCGTAATCCGGCAGAACTAGAGAACAAAGAAGATCCGAGCAAAAATGCTGTTGAGGGATCTAGTTCCGCGAATTGCCAAGATGAAGACCCGAAGATTATCGCCGAACCATCATTACAAGAGGAGAATTCAGCTGCTCAGACAGAGAACTTACCGTCCCAGCCTCCTCCTTTGCAATCCAACACAGATCATTCCCAACAGCAGAAACCAAATGTCGAAGAGGCTATACAGAAGAATGTCGCAGAAAATCCAGAGGAAGACAAAAGCTCCGAGTGATGAACACAGAAGTCACAGAGATGAGCATTTCACTCTGTTCACATCAGTCAGTCCTCTTACCCTCTTTGGTCTTCGCGTATATTACATAGTAAGGGATGATGTGATTGATGTCTGTAATCTAAACCTTTGGCCTGGGTTTTGATTACTGGATCTTGTTCTCTGTTTAATCTTGCTGAGTTTAATTAGTGAGGTTTTGTAGTTTAGTTTCAACTTTTTCTACGACACTCTTGTTAAATAATTCCTTAATTCACTGTAACCTTATGAATTCCTACATCATCTAGTAACATGATGTAACGTAATGCAAGACACTGAGCATGAATTTTTTATTTCTTTTTTCTAAAAGTACAATCATTTGCAGAATTTAAAAGACAGTGAAATGTTGAAAAGGAAAAGACAGCTTTATAATTTTATTTTGAATCTAATTTACAATAACATCAACTCTATTACAATAAGAATACATTGATGTATTTAAATATAACTAATTTACAGTGAAGAAGAAAAAAGAAGAAAGAATTTGAAAGTGAATTTTCAGTGCCAAAACATTCTTGATGATCTCCGAAAAGAGATTCAAGAAATGCCAATGGTTTTACCGAGAAGCCAGAGAACAAGAGACAATTCAAGTCCGAAAATTGTATGAAGTGTACCTCTATCAAGTGTAAATCCATAAACTGTGATTCCTGCTCTGTTATTCTCGAAGTAACTCACTACAAACAAAAAAAATCCAACCAGACGTAGTTAAGTAAGAGAAAACCATTAAGTGACAAAAGCATTGCAGAAGATTTTTTTATTTATTTACCTAGAGCTTGTCGTTTTTGGAATGAGATGGTACTGAAAGCATAAGCAGGAATGATGTTATTGTTGTCGAGATCATCTTCTTCGTCACCATAATCTTCACTGTCTGATTCTGCTAACGTAATAATATCATTGCCTTTATTGTTATTGCTGTTTCTAGCAACCAAAGTTGGAGTCTCTCCATCTGCTGTCTCAAAGGATTCCAACGTGGCGCATACATGCCATTTCGCAGCTAAACATGTCACAGCTTGAGCCTTGTGTGTGATCTTTGACGCACTCCGTAATAGTATGAGCAATGCAGTGACTAATGTCATTGAGCAAAGCTGAAGATAAAAGCACAACAAATGAGTTCTTCTAGATGTGTTTATTTAGAAACTAACATAAATAGTGAAGGAAACTTACTGCGAGTTCTCCAGCTCTGTAGATATTGACCTCAGTGTAAGCTTTGGTAGTAATAAGCAGAGAAGAAAACTGACTTCCAGTAACAAGAACCAACAAGCAAAGAATGAAGGAACGATATCTATGGCTGATGATCCTGAGATGGCGTCTGATTCGAAGATGTTCAGACAAGATAGAACCAACATCTGAATCAATCTGAAAGAGCTGAGCAAAGTCGTGTAGGCGAAGGATCTGAAGATGGCAAATGAGACGGAAGAGAACACAGACAAGGAAGATTACGGTTGTCCGGTAAAGCCAAGAACAAAGCTCCATTACACAAGCGACTGTATCGCTCAAAATGACGTTTCCTAAAAATGGTATTTGAGATCCACCTGAAGCATACCACCATATTTTGTATGCACTCATTGCCAAGAAACAAGGTAACACGAAGTAGGAGACAATATGAAGCGACGTCTGTAAAAGCAAAACACATTTAATAAATTTTTGATATTTTGCAGGTTCATTAGACACATTAATGCTTGTGGAACAAGAAATATATGGTAAATCCAGATTTTTCACCACAGAATTCACAGAAGTTCAGGACTTAAAAAGGTTAAAGAAGAAGGTCGCAATCATATAAATTATTATTTTTTCTTTTGTCTTCGCTACTCAACCTTTAAAGATGCGTCGAGTAGTATCCTAACTTTATAATATTCATGATCCTTCGCGCTATCTTCTACTTTGTTCTATTATTTTTTTCCACCTTGACTATACTCTTTGTACAATTTATTTTCCATAAGAATAGAATATTAATGTCTTTTACAATTATTGCTTTTTTCAACTTACTTTTTTTTTTTTGTGGCAGAGATGACTTGTTTCTTAGTTGTCTACATTTTACACCATAAGCGGAAAAAAAAAAAAAAATCTATTGTTTACTTTCAAGTTTCAACATACTGCGACAAGATCTGTCCGAAGAACGATCCAAAATTTTCTAACAGAACACAACAGATTTGTCTCTTTTCCAGTTCTGTAATAGTTCACGAATTCGACGAAAATGAAAGAAACAAAAAAATTAAATTTGAGAATGAAACTAAATTTAAATAGGGTAAAGTTTTGAGAAACTCACGTTGAGTTGATTGGTGTAGTTTCTGCGTACGGTCTCGCTCTCGTCCCAGAGCTTATCAAAGAAGAGGAACCGTCGTAGACCGTACTTGCTAACGAATCTGGTGAGACAGAGGAAAGATACGGCGGCGGCGCTGCTGAGAGACAGCTGCACGACTGAGTCGTACGGTCTAGAATGGTAACTGTCGCAGTCGGCGCAAGCGAGGAGGAAGTGAGAGATCGCTGGAACCACGAGCGTGAAGACGACGAACATCGTCCAAGAGAGAATAGCAGTCCATGGACTCGAGTGGTCCACGCACATCCATCTCAGGTATTTACGGAAGCTCTGTAGCTCGTCTTGCTGGTGCGAAACGCAGCGATTAAAGACCTTGTTTCTGTTGTTCTCTCGGTTGATCAGCGGCTCAGCTCCGACGCCGATGTTGATGTCCGCCATGGACGAATCGTTAAAGAAAAGAACACTGCGAGAGAATCAGAGTTTTAGAGAGAGAGAGAGAAATCGCGTTTGCGTTCTGTGAACAGAAGTGAGACTGGGAAACGCTATTTATAAGTTAGTTTTATTTGTTTCGCGTGTGAGGTGGTGTTTTTTTGTTTGTCTTGTAATGTATCTAAACTAAACTAGTCTTGTAAAGTATCTAACTAAATTAGTGAGAAATTATATTGAGACAATGAGATGCATGAAATCAAGGACCAAATATATTTCTGACAGTTAAATTAAGTTTTTTTTTTCCGGCTAAACACAGTTAAATTAAGTTAATAACACAATATTTCTCTAAATAGCATAAAATTAAATATATTGATCGCTATCTAACATATTAGGATACTTAGAGAAATATTTATGTCATCACCTTGTGGGGTTATTGGTTTATACATTTTAATAGATTTGAAAATCCGAATGAAATCCAGTGTTATTAGTTTTATGATTTTATAATCCATGTTAAAATCATGTGTTATTGGTTTTATGATTTATAAATCCTAATTAAAATCATGTGTTATTCAATCATACGGATTTATTTATGGATTTGATTTTATAATGAATTTGAGTGGATTTGAGTGGATTTGTTTGTTAAAAATACAAAGAATAAAATCCAAAGGGAAACCCTCGGATTTGTATATATTTATTATTAGATTTGGAAATCAGAATATTTTGCCTAGATTTATAAATCTCATACAGATTTCTAAATCAATAAATGAATAACACCCTCAAGTTAATTAAACGCTCACAAAATATATATTCCATCTTACTCCAAATGAGAGTGAGAGAATATTTGGCAAGTAGTATAAAATTAAGATCAAAATATATTTTACCAAAGACTATCAACTTTTTTTTCTTCAAAATAATATTTAATTGTATATATGCTACACTTCTAAATGACACAAAAGTTTGCTATTTGTTATTTTTTTTGTCGACAAATATCATGTTATTTAAAAAGTAGCACCAAGTATTTGCTTACAAATCTAATTTTTAATAAATTATTTACATAAATTAATGAATATTCATAGTCATTTAATTAGTTCAATGCAACTATAAATTAGATGTGATATAACATTGTTTAGGATAAAAATTTCACGACTCGACGACTGGATGTTCATAGGAGAACGTTGGATTTGCCGGATTCTGGTGAGCTCTAAGAAAACGGTTCAGCTGACGGAAACTAGTTGGTTACATAAGCAAACACCATAGATTAACGTGTTTGTGCCAAACTGTTAATAAAAATTTAATAATGAAGAAAAAATCAAGGTGTCAAAAAAAAGGAAGCAGAAGATGAACACAGGCTGTGGAGTGGGCCCTGGCTATCATGTGTTTAGGTTTTCTCAGATCACCGTAGAAACATCGCCACGCATGCCGTTCGGCTGTTCCTAATAACCCATTTTTATTTTTAAATAACTAAAACAAGTAGATGTTATGTAAGAAAACAAGATATCATTGGATCTTTTTGAAATGTACGATGATTTTCTTACTAAATTATTATTACGAAGACCTTAAAGAACTGTTTATAACCACCGCGCGGGAGATGTCTTAAGTTTACTGGAAGAAAAGTATTATTTTTAAAGGCATCTTATAATGTGTAACTCAACTCAACCAATGCTAATGATCAATCGAATACGTAATTATTCACGATTTTTTTAATTGAAAAGTTAATAATTGTGAATGATTTGAAATCAATTCGCTTGTTTGTATATGGTTTGATTACTTGTGAGTTGTGACTATGTCAGTTCCTTAGTGGCTGTGTTTTATAGACACTATATATGGAACCACGCACATTATACTGTTTTCAATTACTTATTTCACATGTTTATATTATTAATCACATAATTTCATGAATTGATTTTTCTACCACAACTTCACCTGATATTATACCTTTTAATGAAAGAAAATAAAAGAAATATATGCCAATGTTTTTTTTTGGTTTTAATGTTAAGAGCTATGCCAAAAAAATTGTGATTATTCTCTTATTTCATGATCTTGATTCTAAAGTATTGTTATTGTATATGGTTGTTTCATTCTTCATATACATATAATATCATCCACCATTTTGGCATCCCGTTATGGTACTAATTTGAAATCCCATGTAATTATTGTTGCGACTGTATGTTTATGCCCAAATATGTTAACATTCTTCTCGATAAGAAAAAAAAATATGTTGACATTCTAGTCGCCGTAACATGAAAAGGCACACATCAACACAATCGTAAATCCGAAACAACCAAGAGTTATTTTCGACCAACTATGATGCAGGCCAAGTATTCATAATCTGGGCCATTTGGAAACCCTGGCCCAAATATATGGAAAACACTAAGCCCATTACCAAACCAACAAACCAAGGCGACGAAACATTCATATATAAACATTAAAAGATGATGAAAGCTGCAGATTGGGAAATGAGAGATTACACATTCTGATAGGTTTGATCAGTTACTACTAACCAAATTGGGAAGGATGCTCTCATTCATTCTACAAGAATTGCAATGTCATCAACGTCTATATTGTTGAACTCAGAATCCAAATAATCAAAATCAGTTAGAAGAATTTCATATTATTGAAACCTAACTCAAAAAGTACAAGAAAATTTAGGTGTTTAAGATGATGTTTAGAAATGAAAAAGAACTCCTAGCAATCGCTCTCTTATGTTTCACCGATTATCTTTTCTTTTTTGCTATTATTAGTAAAAAAAAAAGAAGAAGATAATGAATTGATTGAGTAGGTTTTTAATAATATAAAATTCTTCTAACTGTTTGTAAGTATTTTTATATATGTTTACTTGATTATTTTTAATATAATTATTTTTTCAAAAAGTTTTTTTATAGGCTTTTTTTTTTTTTTTTTTTTTTACCAACATTTTTAAGTTGGTTGATTNTTTGGATAAAGTTTTAATAACATATCCAATAGTAATCTCTTCTCAGTTTGTCATATAAATATTGTTCAAGTTTGATGAATTTGAGGCAATTTTTTTTGTTCAGATGTGAATCAAAATCAGTAATCAATATGATTTTAATTCACATCAAGCTAAAAAAATTTTCTATGTGAATTTTTTGTTCAACTGAATTATTGTGAAATTTTCAATTGTTTTATATATGTAAAATTTAAAGATTAAAATAGATGCAATAATCATTTTTGAATATTAATTTTCTCCATATATTCAATTTTTAACCCTAGTTACTATATATATATATTAATTTTTAATCAATTCTGTGAAAATAAAATAGTTAACATTTTTAAATAAATATTTTAAAATCACTTACGATTACCATATATATTTTCACAAATTAAAATATAAAAATAGTTAATCATTAATATTTATACAATGGTTCGAATATTTCTATAGTTTCTAATAATCAAATTTCACAAGCAGTGTATCTTCCAAGTTACACCAATGGGGGAAGGGAATATATTTAATCGAATAAATGGTTCTAGCATCATGGTCATGGACTAGCATCATGGTCATGGACTGTCAATTACACACATGGTATTACCATGAGACCCAAAACCAATTATCCAACTGCTACTATGGTTTTTTTGACCAAAATTTTTAATATGAAATGATAAATGAGGTAATAACAGAATATTTCCTAAAATTACGAAAATATTTGGTAATAATACAAAATTTTTAAAATGGTTGCAATTGAGTTACATAAGTTTTTATTAATAATATATTAATACTCCTATAAGATTTTAAAATTTAAACAGAGGTAATTTAAGAAAACAGTACAATCTTGTGAGTTTGTTTTGAGACCGAAAGATCGTTTAAACTGTGTCTGAATGGTGGCAGAGAAAAAGTAAAGTAGATACCCGAATTTGAGGGTAACGCCGAACACAAAATCTAATCTAATGAGTCAAACACGAAACGAATCTGCCTGCCACCGAATACCTCTCTTCTCAAAATTAAATATCGATAACATCATTTTGCCCACCAAACTCAACCAAAACAATTGTCTCAATTTACCTAAAACCTCTATCCACGTAACAAAAGGCTTTAAAAAACTCTAAAACACTATACAAAAAAAAGGCAAATTTAGTTATGAATTGACCACAAATTTAATATATATATATATATATACATATAAACATATTAAAATTTTTGTTGTAGAAAGAGTTTCTGAAAATTACGTAAATAATACTAAATCATTTAGGACCCATATTTTAAAGTTTTTAAATTCTTACTAAACTTAGAAATTTGAAATATTTGAAATTCTAACGATTTAATGATAATATTAGAACACGAAACCTAACATCTAAGCATTTTCAAGATTTACCAAATGCTCAGCATACAACCGAACTTGTTCAAATTTCAATACGATAAGAGTTAAGAAACAAGCCTTAACAAACTTACTTCTAGATTAATTTACCCGAAGGTGTAAACTTCAAACATCCATGATTATAAAGAAGCCACATCTTCATAAACCATCTCTGTGGAAGATATGAACTTAGAACAAAACCGATCAAAATATTGAGTCGAAGCAACGCCAAAGATTTTTTTGTGTGCAATAATGTGAAAATATTGCAGAGCTCATGAATCATGAAGACAAAAAAATCTGAAAAAAAAAAAAAAGATTCTAGATTTTGATTATTTAGAATCATTAGTTCCAAATGTATATGCTACAAAAGAAGGGGGTTGATTTTTCTCAAGAAAGAGATTAAAAAAAAAAAAAAAACGAAACTCTATATCTGGTCTTTTTCATTACAGTAAGTAAAACAAACAAACACAGATCATCGTTCGTCTTAATCTTGTTGATTTTGTAATAATATAATCATATTCGAATACTCTTACAATATCATCATCAGAGAAGAAACAGAACCAGCAAAAGCTCATCACCATCTTCTTCTTCTTCATGTTCTTCTTTCTTTCTTCTTTTCTTTCTATTTCTCCCGCATAAGTAAAAATATTATGAGATCAAAGAAACAGAAAACTTAAAAAAAAAAAAAAAAAAAAAATTTTTTTCGACAAAAAAAAAAAAAAAAAAAAAAGGGGAGNCGGAGAAGGTGAATATGTTTTTCGTTTTGGATTGAATCAAACCAATCACGGATCCGTGGATTCATTCATTAGAGACGTAGATCGGTACAGTGAAGATCATCTACACCGTTGAAGAAATCAACATCATCCAACGGTGGGAAATTAAGATCGAATTGAAACGGCGGATTCCTACGACGTGAAGACGACGCGATATCGTCGTCTCCATCATCGATAACCGAAGAAGACGAATCGCAATCGCTGTGACAATCTTCCGGAACCACAGGCGGAGTTCTAGGATATCTCTTGTTCGCCGTCGACGGCGGTTTCGCGACGGAGTTAGTCGCCGTAGGTCTAGGTCCGCTGAAAGACTCGACGGTGCTGCTCATGCTGCTGCTAGTCGGACGGCTAACGATCGGATACTGTTGCTCCGGGACGTGGGAAGAAACTCCGTTGGTGTATAACCGATGGTCCATAAACGGATCGACCTGGTTCGCTGCGGCGAAAGAGGTAAACCGGAGATTCTGTTGTTGTTGTTGTTGATGTTGTTGGTGATGGTGAGGAGAAGAAGGTAAGCAATCGGTTGGGAAATTGGTTTTGGCTTTAGGACCACGGAGGTTACGAGCAGCGGCGTCGTAAGCGCGTGCGGCTTCTTCAGCGGAGTCGAAAGTACCAAGCCAAACACGTGATTTCTTCCATGGATCACGGATCTCTGCTGCGAAACGACCCCAAGGTCTCTTCCTCACGCCTCTGAAACGAGTCTCTTTTACAGATCCGTTGTGATTGGCGATGACGGCGGCGGCGGCGGCAACTGCGGTAGGGCCAGCCACGGCGGAAGAGCCTCTGCCTCTCCTCATACTTATATTTTAAAAAAGAAGATGTGGATAAACCAGAAGTAATGTAATGGGAGGTAAAAAGATCTGAGAGGTTTGGTTTGTTCGAGGAGAGGAAGAAGGGAAGAAGAAGAAGATGAAGATGAGGGAGATGGTGGGCAATGGAGATAGGGAACTCTCTCTTCAACACCCAAGATTTTTTTTTTTTTCTTATTATTAAATTCAAATTTTTTTTTCCTTTTTTAACTACTGGTTTTATTCATATTTCTTTAAAAAGTTTTTTTTTAAAAAAATGTAAATTTGGTGGTCTTTTTTTTTTGTTTTTGTTGTTGTAATGTAATCCCTTTTTCTCTCGAATTCTCTCTACCTTCACGCCCGCCCCACAAGACCGACCAACTCGGTTTCTTATCATTTTGCTTCTCTTCTTTTTCGTTTCTTTTTTTTTTTTCCCGGTTTTGAATTTGTACCCAAAAAAAAATCTGACTCGTAACACGTATGAAGTCTTCGTGAAAATCTGTGATTTCGTATTTTTCTCTTTATCTTTTAATAACCTGATAATCACTATTTTGTACTATATAAATATTAATGATATACAATTGGTTTAAATTGGATTTCACATCGTCGATACAAGTAACTTAATTGGGGAATGGTTAAATAGGTTTCGCAAAAAAGAATGAAAAAACTTTAGATTGGAATTCCATTTGTTAGAGGATGAAACATATTCTTTTAAAAAAAAAAATCGACAAAAAGAGGTACGAAAATGATTTCGAAGAAGCTATATGTATGCTTAATACAATTTTATAGTCTCACAGAAATTTAGCACACAAAAAAAGAGTCTCGCAGAAAAAGAATTTTCCTTCCGAATCAAAGTTCATTCCTAATATATATATATATAGTTATGGTTTGAAGTAAGGAGTTATTCTTCCACAAAAAAAGAGTTGAAACTTCTCTTCGAAGACTCTAGTTACGGTTCTCTCTCTTTCTTAGTCAATCGTTATGGGTGTTTATATGTCTTCATGAACCCTCCTTATCTGTCTTCACTTTGAAGGAATACTTATAGAAATTTCTGTATTATGATTTCACTCCTAGTATTGATGTTTCATTAACCCATCATTTGAGTAAAGAGTGGTAATCAAATAGCGATGTCTAGATTCGCAGTGTTTTTAAATGATATCGTAGTATGGTGAACCTTTCCTATATAAACTTTTGCATGTTTTCGATAGGTAATGGGTTATGGAAAAGTATACTACAATCTATGACACTTTGATATTTTCTTATTAGCCGATACAACATAAATTTTCTTATTAGTTGATACAAAATCATCGCATTCTTGAGATACAATTCCTCACTTAACCATTACACACCTTTCAAATATCAAATCTTTCATGAACGTCTTCTTCAGAGCTCTAAAAGCATAGGTGTCTGCAGTTTTTCAAATAATTTTTAAATATTAACAAGTTAAAAAAAAAACAAAGAAAGAAAAGAAAGATGATGTCTCATTTGAAAAACTTCTAAGAAAATCTGAAAAAATTAATTTTTTTACTTTTTAAAAAATAATTTATTAGAATAATAATTTTTGTTTTATTTTATAAACTCTCATATTTTTTATCGATGTAAATTTTCTAAAATTATTTCTAATGGAAGTTCTCTATAGGATTCTTAAATTTTTTAAAAAATAATCAAATGAAAAAATTCAAACAATACTTGAGATATAATTAAAAGAATAAATTTGATATTCACAATAATCTACCTTAATTCATTCTTTTATTGACAAATTACCTATTTTTAGTTTGTATTACTGACTTTTTAAAATATCTTTATTAGATAGAATTTTAAGAAATTTTTCAAACAATTTTTTTAAAAATTAAATAATTAAATTCAGAAAGAATTGAGCTAATATACAATAGACAAAATTCTAATGAAAATTTTAAAATCTCTCATCCGAGAACCCTTTGCTGATTTCTCTTTTCCTTTTTATTATTTCTTATTTTAATTTTGAGAAACCTTCTCTAAAAACTCTTAATAGAGATGCTTTAACACATTTGGCATTTTGTCACGATGAACAAATTCAACTGTTCAGAAATGTTGAAAATGCAACCCACACATAGTCATAAAGTCTTACGAATTCACAATTTAAATTTAACAAATTATCATTATGTAAAATTATCATGCAAAAATCTAGTAGTTAAGTTAACTTTGAATTAAGGTAAACAATCAAAACGAATCCTTTTTTGGGTTCGACTAAACAATCTCTGTATAATTAATTTTGGAAACCCAACATAGGATTTCTTTAAATAAAATGAATATTATTTATGTGAACGAGAGTCGAGACTAAATTTTTGATTTGTCATATCATCTTGTTTGGCACCTTGTATATTCGTATTCGTTACTTTAATTTAGACTAATAATTTGAACTTAGAACAAATTAGCAATTCAAATTCGAAACGCATCGATAAGAAAAAGAAAAAAAAACACAAGAAGAATAATTAATCTATTTATTTCGAAAAAAGAAAAGGGATGAGAGAGAGAGAGAAAGGTGTCTCGATAGGTGTGGTAAGAGGAGGAGACAAGGGAAAGAGATTGGCACTTGCTTCTCTGCGCTCTCTTCACTGCTCCACCTTCCCACCATTTTCTTATTTATTTTATTTATCTTCTTTCTTTATACGCTACACCTAAAACTAAAAGACACCATTTCTTATTGTTTCAATAAATACACACCCCTCACTCTTTCACAACGAAACCCCAGCAATAATTATGTAAAATACTTAATTTTACTAAAATATCGTATCGCCAATCATAAGATATTGAAATTTTTTATAGAGTTTAATGACCTTTCAACATTAAAAAGTATAGCTTATATCAAGTTAAGGAAACAAGCAAATATTTTGTAATGTTATGGTACTAAAGATCTGTTTTATTTTGTTTAGATCAACATTTTATTCATAATATGGATATATATATATATATATAACATTTTAAGTACTAATAATATATTTTAGTTTTATAAATATTGTTTCTATGATTTATTCTGTTATAAATCTAACAAATCAAAAAAAAATATAGCGAATATCATGGAAATTTTAAATTAAAGTTCTGATTCGTAATATTATAAAAGAAATATATTGGATATAATATAAAATTATGAAATATAGAGTGTCATTTTAACAAAAAGAAATTGGATTTCAGACTTTTGTAAGTGAACGTAATTACAATTAAACATTTTTATTAGTCGTGAAGTTACTCCTTAGACCTATAAATTACTATTTTTTTGCTTTATCTGTTCGATTCTAATTCTAAGATTTTCTGAAGCTTATAATAGTTAGATAGTCATGTTGATTGTTGAGATGAGACGCGTTAACGAGTGGTGAAAAGTGGGACACACAGTTTTTGATTCAGTTTGCTCCTTCCACGCTTTTTCATTCTCTTTCGTCTTCCTAATGACATCTCCCCCTCAACTTTTATTTCCCATCTCTAGATTAAATTATAATATATTAACTTCCAAGAAAACTCATATAACAAGGAGACAATTCAACTCATAGAGCCAAACACAAAAGAGAAAAGAAATATATTGATGCAAACTTTTATATATTGTTTTCCCAATCAAAACTACTTGTAATGCAATTACTGCTTAAACAATTAGAAATTAATAAACAATTTTAGTAATGTTGTTTCCGAATTAGCTTACAACACGATATTATCAAAACGTGTCGCATAACCGCTACATGTATTACCACTAATTGATCTAGAATGAAGACCCAAACTCTGAATAATTGTTAAAACGAAAACAATCACTTTTGCTAAACATTTTAAACAAATCTATCCTCCAAGCAGAGCAAGACCACATGGCCCCGTAGATATTTATGTGCTAATACAATCAATTTGTTCTTTTTTCACCATATGAACTCCCATAGAAGGAAGGTATGTTTCTTTGGTTTTCATCCCTAACGTTCGAAACTAGAAACACATAATAACAAAAATAGAGGAAACCAAAAAAATGCTCACATGCTATAGCTAGACGGTGGATTCCACCAAACTAAAGTCTAGTAAATCTAAACATTGAAAGATAATGTGCTCATACACACATCAATCTTAGTAGTTCACGAAAGGGACTCTTTCTATATTTAAAGTGGTCAAAAAGCTTTTTCTTTGAAAAATATACAAAAAAATCATTCGCTTATCTCGATGGAAGATGAGTTACAAACTTCAATATTATAAATTTAGTGAGATTTGTTTGCATAACACTGTTGCTGTTCCGCTATTTGAACTAAATTGTAGGTGTCCAAAATTTTAAAGAAATTTAAACTTGTTTTTTTTTTTTTTTTTTTTTTGCTTTCAGATCTCCATTCGTTTCCAACAAAAAGGGCTCCGCAAGATCTCTGTTAACCCCTCAGGAAAAAAAAAATTAGGGATGTGAACAATGTGTAGAGATATATTATATGGAGTCTAGAGTTGCGTTTTTTCTTTTATATCTTATACGCAAATAAGAACAATTTAAAATTAGGTATATATTATTGTTAAATAAAGACGAAGAAGTCCAAAAAACTAACAAAAGATTAAGAGCTATGAGCATATGATATAATTTTTGGAACGATATATGAACCTATGATATATATGAACCTAAATTAATGTTTACAACTTTATATAATCAGGGTTTCAACTACCTCATAAGATCCATCACATATTTAGATCTTTTAAAATTGGTTTAAAAAAATTTCTTAAAATTTTCAGTTTTGGTTGTTTGTAATTTTTAATTAATTTAGATTAATTTTGCACAAATTTGAAAAAAAAGTTATTGCATTTTCCTTCACAAATCCGTCACACATATATAGCCGTGAATTTAGGGTTGCATTATTCAAAAATCCACCAAAATTTGTCAAAAAAATTCTATATTTTTCTCTGAAAACTTTCATATAACACTAATTTGACACAAAGTTTAGTCCTAATTCTAGATCACCATAATACGAATAGTTCCCCACCAAATACAAGTTCGAAATGTATTTTTCTATCATCTGATTAGGGGAAAATACATTTCGAACTTCTATTTGATAAGGAATTAGATTTTTAACTTTCGTACTATAGTGATCTAGAATTAGGATTAAATTTCGTATGGAATTAGTGCTATATGAAAATTTTTAAGGGGAAATAGATCATCAACCTTGGTTAATTCATATATCTTAATAGTTTGAATAGTTATTTTACCATACTTTTTTGAATATTTCATGTATTTTGAATATTTTTGGATAGTTTTTGTATATGATTTCGGATAATATATAAAAAGAATAAAACTTTGAAAATATCTAATGTTAATAATATTTATTAAAAAAATATATGAAATATTTAGGTTTTCAGAAAAAATATCCAACATATTATAGAGATTCAATTTAACACATAATTGTTAAAAAATTGAAAGTTTGACACCACTAAATAAGGTGTTAATTTATATTATATAAAATGGAACTGTATAATATGTTGTATATTGGAAGTCTAAATAATTTATGTATTTTTCTAGAAAATTTTATTAAGATAAGATTTTTTAAGTTTTTTTTCTCTAAATAAAATTCTGTTTAAACCAAATTGGAAAAACTGACCAAATCCAACCCAAAAATTAAAACAGAGCTTATGGGCAGGGCATGGTAAAGAGTCAAAAAAAAAAAAAAAATCCAAAATAAAAAACAATTCCTAGCAGAATCCAAACGACTATGGGAGCCCGTCTCTATTTGGAACGGATCCGGATTTGTACTGAATACTCAACAGATCAAATGCCGTCACAATCTCCTGCTATTGGCCATTTATGACAAAATTGCTATAAATTTCTCTTTCAGAGATTGGCTGTTTTGTAGTGATAATTTTTAAAATTAGTGGGTAAAATAAAAATTTATTATATCATAAACTGAAATTGTATCGAACGAGACGTAACATGTTTTGGTTTAACAATGGTTGTTATTTTGAGAAACCACAAAATAGAAAGAAAAAAAACCATCGAAATGAACCAAATTAATTGTAATTCATTTGTAAATCAACCGTAAGAATTGGACCGACCATATAACATTACAAACGACACCATACAAAACTCGATGAACGCTAAACACAAACCACACAGATATTCAACTACGCAAATTATTATCATTGAAAAAATGAACTCCAAAACACTCGATAATTACTAATCAACGAAGAACAACAATAGTTAAACTCAAACATTCAATCTCATTTTCTCCTCACGTTACGTACGATTTATTCATCATCACGATCATCATAAAGTTCACCGTTACTATCCGGTGAAGGAGGAGGGCGTGGCCGATGAAACTTAGGACGACGATGACGTTTTCCAGGCTGAGACGACGGAGCAGCATAACCACACATACCAAATTCACAAGGCGCACCAGAATCACACTTGTTCCCGCATTGTCCGCAATTAGAAGGATCATTGTTCGTGTCTACACAATCTCCATCGCAGCAAGACAAAGCGAACCGACAGCTCCGGAAACAGAACCGGCAATGGTTTGGATCGGACAAGACATCAACGCATTGGTCACGACAACATCTCATTCGAGCCATTGGTGGTCCGGATCGTTTGCAAGCCAATGGTTTACACATAGGTGCCTTTGGCCTATTCCAATTTGACATTGTAAATGATTTGGTGTGGTTCTTTAGCCATGAAGAAGTTGTGTTCAGTTGGTCATATTGACCAAGAACTTGAAGAAGAGAGTTTACGAGGAAGAAGAATAAGACATGTAGTAATAACTTGGTGTTGATCATACTGTGATGAGGTTGATTAACTAAATCAATATTGATTGAGATTTTGTAATTAATGTAAGGCTTATATAAGTTCGAAGTGAGAGAAAGATTTGGGAATGTTCATGTTTTTCTTGCATGGATGATTGATGTTTCTTATGATGCATGTTACGTTCATCTCTTTCCATGCATTATAACTCTTTTAATTCTATAATTTTAATTTTATGTTTTTGACCGCTAGGAATAGGATTTATATTAATTATTGTGGAAAAAAGAAAAGGGGTATCACATGGCAAAGTAGTTGGAAGAATAAAAGTGGGTTTGCAAAACCCACATGAATTTTGCTAAGTTTTATTTTCTTGGGGGTTACAAAAAGTTGTTAAGAAAATATTGGGGTTACAACTTTTTTTTTTGGTTATACTCTTTATCCTAATTGATGGCATGTTAACACATATGCATAACTATTTATGGCCATATATGTTTTGTTATAGAGTTCGTAGCAAATTTTTTTTTTTGTTATAGAGTTAACAGACAATATTGAACAAGAAGTGTGAGTCCGTTCAAAGAGAAAAACCCAAAGATCCAGAAATGTCATAGTAAAATTGGGCCAGAAGGCCTGTAACGCAAAAGGCTTGTTTTGTGACAGGAAGAACGAACTTGGGTTGGTCTTTTCTGTTTGCACAAAAAAGAAAGAGACTCGTTGACAAGAAGATAATTAATACTTCATTCATTTTCGATCCATTTTCCGATAATTGTCGTTTTAATTAATTTTTTTTGTTTTTAATTAATTATTATTTTCAATTTTTAATATAAAATTTATTATATTTTTATTTTTTATAATTATTTTTATTATTCACTTTGATTTATTATTAGCTGAATTATATTTAGGTAGATAATTAATGATGTTTTATATTAAAAAAGGTAACCAAATTAATAGTTTTCTAATTTGTATGTATAATTTTAAAACAACAACATTGGTTGACTAATTCGAGACTATAAGAAATAATGAGGTGGTAATTTAAATAAAATGTTATTGTATTAGATGTGTGTTTTATTAATCTTTTTACCTCGCCTGTTGTCAGAATTTGCTTTCCATTTATGAAGGTAAATGTCTTATAACCATATCATATCACGACAGTAGACAAAAGATAAGAGACATAGAGTTATGACAGACAATATGTGATCTCAAATTCTAATGAAAGAAAATTTCAAGCCTCATTTCTCTGATCTACCCTGAAGCACGATGAGTCTAATCAATCTCAAACGCAACTGCCTCACCGCATGGAAACAGTTAACCCGACCGGGTTTTATTTCTGTTAAACCAGCTTAACTGCCTTGATCTCAGCTTCATTCGGTTAACTGGCACAATCCCCGGCAGAATCTTCGCCTTCCCGTTTACAAAACTCCAATTACAATGCAATTTCTTTTACAGATCGATTCAGCCGGGAGAACCAAGTGACGATCCAAACCGTCGATCTTAGCTACAATGTTGTAAAGGTTTTTTTATTTTAGAACTCTGTGTACTTCAGTACTTCTTCCCTTAAAATTAATATGAATCAGCAGCATTTTAGAAACAAAAACACCTAAGTATCCTCAAGTAGTTAAATGTATTAAATATGACAAACTTCTAATTCGGCCAGAAGGTCCGTAACTAAAAAGCTTGTTGTTGAGACTGGAAATGTTATATAGGACCCAACCCAACATTTTTCATTCAAAATCCATCTCTTTTTAATTCTTAGGCTTAAGCCAATATTTTCTTCTTAATTGTGTGGTTATCCAATTTTTTCTTATTAAATCTGTAACTATATTTATATAAAAATTATAAATTCAACAATAAAATTATCAAAAATAAATATAGATTACTTAATATATACCCTATGTTGTTCGGTAAAATGTATAAAATGAAATTAAACTTACATAACATCCATTTATAATAATTTTTTTTCTGAAATTAAACTACCACACAATTATTTCAAAAAACATAATTCCATGCTTAGGATCCAAGCATTTAGTAAAATGTAAATACAAATTTGATTAAAAAAAACAAATATAAGAGAGTTATTCAATATAAAAATAGATATCTGCTTTTGAAATTTTTGTTTTTTAAAGGTAAAAAACTGTTTGGTCAAATCGGATATATACCTATTGAAATAATTGTTGGAGTACTAATGTCTAACTTTTTATCGAGAATTATCCAAAAAAAAAAATCTGCATACGTTTTATAGTAAAACAA
This sequence comes from Sisymbrium altissimum, assembly GCA_900406495.1. Classification (NCBI taxonomy): domain Eukaryota; kingdom Viridiplantae; phylum Streptophyta; class Magnoliopsida; order Brassicales; family Brassicaceae; genus Sisymbrium; species Sisymbrium altissimum. The sequence continues at coordinate 26,707 of OVBI01000633.1, forward strand.
TAGCTAGTAACTGCGTACAAAGATACAAAACACTGCAGATCTAAAGATTTCATCGTAATATTATAAAAATAAGCCATATTTATTATCACTGACCATGCAGGGATCAACAAATAAAGCCAAGATCTATCGTGTCTGATCCAAATTATTATTTTCATAATGATAATCAAAAATTTTATAATTAAGCTCACGCAGTGCAAATGTGTAATGGCCAAATGGCGGGGGCGGGGGGGGGGGGGGGGGGGGNAGATGATGACTCATCACAGAGAAGATGGAACATGATTCATGAAAAGAGAGACACATAAGAGAATTACTTGGCAAATAGCAACGGAATTGAAGAGGTAAATGCCTTCCCTATTTGGTTATACAAATTCGGATGGTCGTACCTCATTTTTTAGAGGTCAAACATTTACCCTAAACTCAACCACTATTCAAACCATGTCATACCTTTTTATCGACTTTAAAATAATACGTAAGAGATACTCTAAATTCTATTCTAAACAATAATACTATCTAAATTTCTATAAATAGAAACATAATCATCATATTTTTATAACATTTATTTTATATATATGAATCATAAAATTACAGAAAAGTACATACAATAATAGCATTGCATGCAAATCTAATTATACTAGAAAACCATACAACATAGAAATTAAGAGAGATTTACTGAGACTTTAATTTTGAGTGATTGTTAAAATTTTCAGATTCTATTGTTATTGATTCATAAATTTAAACATTTTTACTAAAATCTTTTGTTATTCATAGGATATTTTTTTGATTCTATATAAAATTTATTGTTCAAAAAATTTGATTTTAATTTTTTTTTATAATTCTATTAAAAATCTAGTATTATTGGGAGTTAGATTTTTTAAAATTTAAAGCATTGACTTTTTTTTGAGAATATATCCCTATGATTTTTGAAATCATTATGATAAAATTTTTAATAAAAATATACAAAATTATCTATAACTCTTTTCAAATTTAACAAATCTTTCAATTTTTAAAATCAACCAACTTTTTATAAACCCAATTCCTACTAGCACTCTATAAAGTTTAAAGACACTTGCTTTCCAACCATCTTATTTGATAACATAATCATCATATTTATTTATACATATTATTATCTAATTTATTGAGAATATTAAATATAATAATTACATTAATAATGCGAAAGTCTCAAAATACTTGGAAGCAAATCCATATATAGAACATGGAATAGGAATATGGTTTGAAGAAAGAAAAAAAATTAGAAACAATGAAGTAATGAACCAATACTCGAAACAAGAAAAATTAATGAGACACACCAAGAACAAGGAATAGCATGGGAACTGGGAAGTAAAGTACCCAAAGAGGGCACGTTTAAAAAGGCTGACCCATTAATCTACATTTGTTTCCATGTTCATATAAAATTCAGAATTATAGTATAATCCATTGTTGTAGCAAAAAAAAACAAAGTCTAATCCATTGTTTAAAGTTTGGTGGGCAATCCAACGTGCATTGCTTTGTTGGTCTATTCAATTTCATTGATTTATATTCCAGTAGATATTTGTGTAATAACACGATTATCTTAAATATGTAGGTTTGAAAGCGGTTAATGCGGTGTTATCAAACAGATTAAGCAAATAAAATGCAATTTAAATAGATCAGACAAAATGTGGATTAATTAGAAAAAGTAGTTCAAAGTATGTTTAAAATCTAAATGGTAAATTAATTTAACAAGTAAATATATATTCTAATAATAAAAATGATTTTTTGTGTGGTTAACGAATGATGTATTCGTTATTTCCTAAATAACTAAATAATACAAAAATTATGCAGATTTAAAAATCACCGACAAGTTTAAAACATTCCAACAAAAAACTAAAATAAGAAAAACACAAACGAATACAAACCCCAATCAAAAGAAACTGAACAAAAATAAAAATAACAAGATATATATATATACCACTAAAGAGAGTCGAATTAATTAGATAGTTTTACGGCCTTTTCACATTAATAACCTGAAGAATTATAGATTTTTTAGTATTTTTTTAATTGCTCTCAAACTATTGAACTACAAGAACATAGGCCCACTCAATTTAATCGTTAACCAAACATTGAGTTTCGGAATCCAAATACAAGGACGAAAAATAACAAAAAAAAAATAAAAATACAACCAACTAAAACAATTCAAACCTTATACAAAAAAAAACCATTGTCTAAAACCTAATTGCCAAACAAACGATTGAGATTTGAGGACCGAAAACTATTCTAACACATCAGCTCACAAACATATGAGCCTAATGTGTTTTACACATTATTTGTTTAGTTACTAACTTTAATGAAACTTTGATGACCATTGACAGATCATATATCTAGAATCTAGTGTCTTAAGATATAAGATGATGATGACATCTACAGCGTAAGGTTATTACAAATTTATAGCTGTGTTATACTAGAATTATAATCAAACAAAGTCAAAATAAACCATCATCGTATCATTTAAGTTTAATCTTTGTTCAGAAGGAAAAAAGAAGTAAAAAATAGAGATCATGTGGGCTAAAGGCTGGTGAATCCGACGAGCCGACATGTTCACTTAGGATACCCTTTAATGTCTTCGTCGTCTCTTTGTTTGTTTCCTAGTTAAAACCTTTTTATATAAGCTATAGCTAGATAAAAAAGAAAATTGAGATCTAGTTAATTGACTTAAGCTTATGCATTGCATGTTCATAAAAAGTTTTCTTATATATTTATATCCTTAACATTTCACAATTCAATATCCACTCAATTATTTTGATATTGTTTTACAAAAAGATATTTTATTCCTCAATTATATATTTGTTGAAAACAAATGTTTTTATTTCATTTTTGTATTCTTTTAATCATATATTCCCAACGTCTCTCTGCAACACGCACCACCAAGCGAGAGAGAGAGAGCTTCAGCTTCCCATTACACGCGCGTTTGTTCCACACTCTCCATTAATACGACGTCGTATTCCAACACTCTCCATCGATACGACGTCGTCCCAGTCTTAAACCGTTGACCAAATACGCATGGGTTTTGCAAAAATATACGTATTCAGTACAATCTACTCATCTCTTCTCTCTCTCTCTCTGGTTTCAGTCACAAGACGCCTCACCCAACAAAGCGATCTCTCTCTCTCTCTCTCTCTCTCCGTCACGCATTTTCGTCTGTGACTTGTCGAAGCTTTTCTCGAGATTTTGGTTGGTTCTTCAACCTTTATGGTCTATGGCGGTGATTAATAAGTGGAAGAACAGATGAAAGTCACGGGAAAGACGTATCCGACGGCGACATTACCGGCCTCGGAGTCGGAGAAGAATCTCTTCACTAACGCTCCAGATCTCAGGGCTATACAAAGAGTCACCAAACGAAGAGCAAGGAACCCGAGCTTGACTCGTCAGCGAAGATCCGGCGCTCCTGGCGGCAGGAGAAGCCGGCCGGAGACTCCTCTTTTGAAATGGAAGGTCGAGGATCGGAATAGAGACAGAAGCGGCGGCGGCGGCGGCGTTGTGGAGGACGATGATTACGAGGACGATGGATGTAATAATAATAACCAGGTTGAGAGAGAGACTACTCGCCGCAGCAAGGACCGGAGGAAAACATCTCGTCCGGTTTCGGCTAGGAAACTCGCCGCCGGACTATGGCGGTTGCAAGTTCCCGACGCTGTGTCTAGTGGCGGCGGAGAGAGGAAGGGGAAAGATGGATTAGGGTTTCAGGTTCACAAATCATTTCTCTGAGATCCAAATTAGTTTCTTCTGCATTTGTAGGAGTTTGCATTGTGATATAATTCAAAATTATTGGTGATTGCTTAGCTTTGAAGTTCCACTACTGCTCCCCAATTACATCCTTATCCACTTTGTTTGCTTTTTCAATTTTTTTATTTGATTAACTAATTATTTGGGAAGTAATTTTGAGGATGTAGGTGTTAACCTAATCCTGTAGACTTGAATCATGTTCAGATTCCTAATATGTGATCAATATAGATCTCGATGGGTGGTTCATTAGGTTTCTGTTTGAAGCTTATCTTTGTTGTTACCCCTGCAGGGAGGTGGTGGTGGTGGATACATGGGGGTTCCATTTCTTTATCACCATAGTGACAAAACTTCTGGTGGTTCAAACAACAGGATGAGGCAGAACCCTAGCACTATTGCTACCACAAAAAATGGATTTTTGTGTAAGGTGTGTTGATCTTCTATCTGTATATGGTATTTAGCTAAACGAATAGATGTATGTAACATTGAATATCACGCATCCGTTGCTTATTTACTTTTCCAAAGAGCTAGAGCTCTTTTACCATAACTGCGGTCGAAAATAGATGTTTAGATATGCATAATTGATCGCAAGTTTATTGGTGTCATGATTTCTTTTCATTTTCTTAACCGGGTAAAAGGTATTTGAATGAAGTAATTATTGAAGAATTCGGAATATTTGTCTTTATTACAAATCTGCAAAAAGAAAAAAACTTACAATGAGATTGAGATTATGAAGTTAAGAGTTTGGATTGGTTCTTAATAGTTAAATAAACCCTTTGTCAGTCTTACCTTTTTGGGCAATGGGTATGGTGAAAGCCGTGAAGTCTTAATATGACTGTTACCTTGGATGTATGCATGGAACACTGTACATTTCTTCTGTTTGGCATTTTTTGTCGAGTCCTTTCACTGCTTTGATTATTTCTTGTAAATCCTTACGGTTTCTCTTATTGTTTTTTTTGTCAGCTCGAGCCTTCCATGCCATTTCCCCACTCGGCGATGGAGGGGGCGACAAAATGGGATCCTGTCTGCATGGATACAATGGAAGAAGTACACCAAATATATAGCAACATGAAGCGTATTGATCAACAAGTGAATGCTGTGTCACTGGTTTCTTCTCTTGAAGTAGAGCTGGAGGAAGCACATGCTCGCATTGAGGATCTCGAGAATGAGAAGCGATCTCATAAAAAGAAGCTTGAGCAGTTCTTGAGGAAAGTCAGTGAGGAGAGGGCTGCTTGGAGGAGTAGAGAGCACGAGAAGGTCCGAGCAATCATTGATGATATGAAAGCTGATATGAATAGGGAGAAAAAAACCCGCCAGAGATTAGAAATCGTCAATCATAAATTAGTCAACGAGCTTGCAGATTCGAAGTTAGCCGTTAAGCGTTACATGCAGGACTTCGAAAAGGAAAGAAAAGCAAGAGAATTGATTGAGGAAGTTTGCGACGAACTTGCCAAGGAAATAGGAGAAGACAAAGCTGAGATTGAAGCATTGAAGAGAGAATCCATGAGCCTCAGAGAAGAAGTAGACGACGAAAGAAGAATGCTGCAGATGGCTGAGGTCTGGCGTGAGGAACGTGTCCAGATGAAGCTTATTGATGCCAAAGTAGCACTAGAGGAAAGGTACTCACAAATGAACAAGCTTGTAGCAGGTTTGGAATCTTTCCTTAAGTCAAGAGATATCGTTACAGATGTGAAAGAGGTGAGAGAGGCGGAGTTAATAAGAGAAAGCGCTGCATCAGTAAATATCCAAGATGTCAAGGAATTTACATACGAGCCTGCAAACCCTGATGATATCTTCGCGGTGTTCGAGGAAATGAATCTCGGTGAATCCCATGATAGAGAGATGGAGAAATCTGTTGCTTACAGTCCAGTCAGCCACGGTTCGAAAGTTCACTCAGTAAGTCAAGACGTCAATTTGATCAACAAGAAAGGGAGACATTCAGATGCTTTTACTCACCAGAATGAAGGAGAAATCGAAGAAGATGATAGCGGTTGGGAAACAGTGAGCCACCTGGAAGAACAAGGATCTAGTTACTCACCAGATGGAACCGTACCTTCAGTGAACAACAACAATCACCATCACCGAGACAGCAACGCCTCGAGTGGTGGTACAGAGTTCTTAGGCAAAGGTTGGGAAGAGACAATGACTCCAACTACAGAGATAAGCGAAGTGTGTTCGGTTCCAAGACGGTCATCGAAGAAGGTTTCATCAATAGCAAAACTGTGGAGATCATCAGGTGCAAGCAATAATGGAGATAGAGATAACAGCTTCAAGGTAATATCAATGGAAGGTATGAATGGAGGGAGAGTTTCAAATGGAAGGAAATCAAGCGTAGGAATGGTTTCATCACCGGACAGAGGCTCGAGCAAAGGCGGATTCAGCCCGATGATGGATTTGGTTGGACAATGGAGCTCTTCACCGGAGTCTGGAAATCATCCTCACGTGAACCGAGGAGGAATGAAAGGTTGCATAGAATGGCCTAGAGGTGCACAGAAGAATAGTTTGAAGGCAAAACTCATTGAAGCACGAATCGAAAGCCAGAAAGTTCAGTTGAAGCATGTCCTTAAGCAGAAGATTTAGGAGCCAAAACCAGTCTTGATCACAGCTGAACCAGATTGTAATCCCGCTGTGCGGTTCTCTGATGTCTTAACCGGGCTGTGATTCTGTATGAAGTAATAATGTTCCGGTGAAGCAGTCAGAAGCCAGCGAAGCGGTTTAGACCGGGGTTTAGATTATGTATGTCATTTGGTCATTAGCAATTAAGCAAAATGTGTAACCTAATATTATTATCTCATCATTATGGAAGATAAAACTTTAGCAGAGTAAGACAGGCTAAATGTTCCTTAGAAACTTATTCATCAAATTATATGATATATAGGCTCTGAATGGTAACTATTAGAGGAATAATAGGAATGAAAAGGAAAAGAATGAGAGAGAACAAAATAATAGGAATTAAAAAGAATATTTGTTCCTTTCCAAATTTGATAAGTAACATTTTTACTCTTTAA
>OVBI01000633.1:33531-61700 GCA_900406495.1 Sisymbrium altissimum
TGAAGAGGAATTCAATATTCCCAATCATTCCTTAGGTCACCATTCAGACCCATAGTTGTTAGTTTACTACATAATTACCAAATTTGCAAAGATGCACGCTCAGCTGAAGAGTGATAGATTTGAACGTCACCATTATTCCATTGACAAAAAGAAAATAATTTAAAAAAACTTGAGATCTCTAGCATTGTAATTTGTAAACAATTACTTAAAAGAAAACTTATGTGTTGGTAAAAAAAATAAAAATGATGTGGAAACATAAGACAAGATGTTCCTGCAGTGAAACGCTAAAAGCTGCTCTCTGGCACACACATGGAATTTTTTTTGTTTTTAACCAAAAGAAAACGAAGACAAATATGTCAATTTTTCATGACATTATTGGTGAGACAACAATGATGCTCCTCCTAAAGAGGATACAACTAAAAGAAGAAAACAGCAGAAAATAATTGTACAACAGATTGAATTTGAATTTTTTGACAACAGAGAATTAAAATAAAGCACATCATCTTCGTAATTTACTTTCCCCTTTCTTGCAATTGTAAGAAAGAATCAAATCAACCATTCTCTTAATGGTATTCTTGAAAGTTGACATGACCAGTTGCTTGAGCATGCTCCACAGCTTCCTGTTTCAGTTTTTAGGTCTCACAATTACAGCTCTATTGATCTATGAAGCAAAGATAATGAAAAATAATTCAATGAGACAGAAAAAGCAAATGACCTTTTGTCCAATAACTCCAATTTGGCATACACCGCAACGCAGAGTGAAGTTTGCGGTATCTGTGTAACTCCTCTTCCTGAAGCAGATTAACAAAATCAAAGGGCTTATTTTTGTTTCCTTTAAGCCACATTTAACAAAACTAGGTAACACTTATCTATTATTACCTTTGTTGGTCCTTTACTAGATTTAGAACAAGCCCTTCGATCGCACCAATGGATCTATCTGTACCAACCGGAAATATAGTCATATCGAAGTCTTCATCGGCATCTTCAAATGGAGACAACTACAAACATTACAACAAGGTAATAATTAAGCTACCAGTTTGGTTATCATTTATCAAGTTACTTGTTTTTTTTACAAATGAGTATATATCAACTTACAGCGAGAGCATCGTAGTGAAGACCGTCATAGATCAGCATAACTCTTTCACTGTAGTTTTTCGTCTGCCAAAGAGTAACTACTGTTTAACACTACAGTATAAAAGTTAGTTTTTGTCTTTACAGAATTTGGACGTTTGAGTCAGATGATACCTGTCCATACAAGTCACATCGACTAGTTTGAATATCATAAGCTGCAATTTCTCGACCATAATAATCTGCTAATATCGAAAGCTCAATCGCACCTAACATAAAAACAAACGAAAATGGAAAGACACTTATCACTGATGAACTTTACAAGCATCAGGCACAATCTTAGCCATGAAAGAATCATGAACAAAAGAGACAACTACTGATATATATTTTGAAGAGATGTTGAACAATCTAAGGCAAAAGAGATACCTCCCCACTTCTCCGGATTGAGAATCCAAGCACAATATTCTTCATTGTGCTTCCCTAGAAATGCTTCGTTATATATCTCCTTGTCGCTTGCAACTGCTGCAGCTATTACCTATGCATAACAGCACCAAGCTAATGTCTTACTCTCGGAAAATTAACAAAGCGGTTGCTTCTCAGTTCAAGTGGGAACATCATAAATCTACCCTAGGTATTACTATGTTCTCAATCGAGATCGACTTTAGAAAGGTATCTGATTAACCTCTTAGCTTTAGATACCATAGGAAGCTGATAAGTACAAACTAAAAGAAGCTAAACATTGAATGCAGCTAACTTTTAACAGATTAAAGAAGCTAAGATAGATGAAGAAACCTGTCTTAGCTCAGGAGCTTTCTTTTTGTCCTTGTCCATGACATAACTGTAAAAAGAGAATCCTCAAAAAATAAACACAAGCCTCGAAACATCAACTATAAACTTCTTCTTGCCTGCAAAAGAAAAAGCTGATTACCCGACAGCGTTGAAGAGACAACTGTTGTCAGATGGTATAACTCTTCTCACAATGATTCCTTCCATTGCTTTTATAATCTCAAACTAGATAAACCCTATTTGAATTCCAAACAAAAAAACTCAATTAGTCTAGAAAGTTTTCATCTTTCCTAATCTAAATTCCAAAGCTGTTGCATTTAACCAAAAAACCATATCAAGAGAAACAAAAACAAGTTCTTTTAACTCAGGGAAGGAAGATACATAATTGGATAATAGAACTTGATTCGAATCAGATCCAAAAACCACAAACAAAGCAAAGCAACAGTACTACAGATTAAGAGATAAAGTTTGCGTTTTTGAGGATACCCAGATGAGTATTAACACCAAACGTGAGGGAAAGCAAGCAACTTTCGGACCGAACAGAAACTTGTTTGGTTAATAGAGAAACAAAATTCAGAGAAGGGAAGATAAAACTCAAAATTCAAACCAAAGTGATTTGGATCCACCGAATCTTAGAAGCATTGAATTTGACACGTGTACGCATTACCATATAAAGCAAAAAGTATAATGTCAGAAAAGAAGAACTCACCGTTGGGCAAAGAGATCTGATTCTGGAAACTGAGGGAAAAAAAAATGTAAGTTTGCCGTTTGATTGTTTATTTGGTGTTTTGCCATTAAAAAGCCCTTTTGAAGAGCTTTTTTGCTCATTAGGATTACTTGCTTACTTTCGTCATGTTACGTAAGACAAACCAACGAAACCAAGAAACGAACCTTTTTAATTTTCTTCTCTAAAGTCTTTTATTTTTCTTCAGATTTTTTTTTTTCGGCATTTTTCTTCAGATTATTGAATAAAAAAAACTCTTTTACCTGATCAGATTTTTTACTTGTAATTTTTGTTTTATTAATTTTATGACATTTTTTTTTCTTCGTTCATAATTTACATTTTTTTTTTCTGGTTAACTATCGAATCTTAGACTTATTGTGTAAAAAAAACTAATTACTAATCAACATTTATCCAAAAAAAAACTAATTAGTATTAAAAAGAAGAAATTTACTATACGTGCTTATCACCACTCAATTTGAAAAAAAAAAGAAAAGTAAAAAGAGCTAATTTTAAGAAGTTCTTTACCCAATCAATTATTTCCTACCGAATTTAAACTACTTATTGACTTTAGTTTTTTTTTTGTAAGACGTTAAGAAACTAATTCACAAAATTTCAATTTGAAAATTTTAGAATTTCTTCGTTCGATTTATTTTTGTTATATGCGGTTCAATTAGAAACCGATTGACTAAACCCTAAACTAGATTCTGAAACTACTTTCGCTATTTCCTCAGACGTTTATTTCAATTTCCTTTTATTTGGTTCTATTTGCTGTTTGTTTTCATTGACAACTGTCTTTGGTTTTATCTCTCTAAATCTGTATTGAATGGGAGAGTAAATCATTAAAGTTGACGATATGATCAACAAAATGAAAGAGTAAATCAATAAAATCGTGAACTTGTGCCTAAAGCTTATATGGATGTTGTTTCCAAGCAGTGACTCTCTTCGGGTTGCATGGCACAGACACCATCATCTGTGTGAAACAATTTTTTGGGCCTTAGATGAGGTTGTTCGTGACTCTTGGATTTGGATATTTTTGTTGCGTCTGACACCATTTGGCTGAGAGATTCTTAATTTCTTATGTTGGAAATGATAAAACACAATAAGTTTCTGGTTTGATTCTTGGACTCCATTTGGTCAATTAATTCTAGGTTGCCTCCACTAATGAAAGTTTTGTTTGCTACCCTATTCAAGAATCGTAGCTACATGAGACAGGAAAAGCTTGATGCAGAGTGTTTTGATCAAGTTAAGCGTTACGTTCATATTTCTTCTGAAATTGCTTCCATTTCAAGTTTCTTTCTGTAAGAAGATCAGGTAGGACTCAACTTCTTCTAGTCCCTAAAGGACACAAACTAGTTGATGATATTTGTTTGCATTAAAGAGCTTTTGAAAGGCTGTTTCTTGCTTTTAACGTTTAATTTGCTTGCTGTAAGAATTGATCAATTATATCTCGGTTCTTGTAGTCCATTCAGCCATTTGTTGTTTCCTTATGTATCCCTAAAGGATGTTTGCATTAGAGAGCATTTTTTGAAGAGAAGAGACTGCTTCTTGCTTTTCTATCATTCGGGTATTCTCTCCGGGTCAACCAATTTCTCAACTATATAGCTCATTCATTTCTCCATGAAAACCCAAAAAAACATGCTGAATCTTTAGTAGTTCCTCTCTTTCATGTGTATTCTCAAACTTTATACTTAGCACAAATCTTTTAATCTATTTACTTTAGTTATAACTACACAAATCTCTCACTTATATACGTTGCATGGTTCGTCCTTGACACAAATCTTGAATATGTGAGGGCTGTGAAGGGGAGTCTTAATGGTGACACATTTCTCCATCACAGGCCAAGGATGCTTCTGCTTCTCACTGATCATTTATCTCTCATATTGTTCGTTGAGTATGCATTGACTTGAATTTAGAAGTAATAATTATTTTATTATATTCGATGACATGCTATATATCTATTCTTTTAACTATTCGATCCTAACACCAAACAACATAAAGCCTCCTTTGTTCTCCTTTGAGCTGAAGAAGTTTTCTGTTTTCTTTACTTCTTCAAAACTGTTATGAACTGTCTTGAGCCTTTTCTCATTAGTGACCACGGAATCATTCTCTGAAAAGTAATGAACATCCATCATTAAGAACTTCTTTCTTTGAGCTTCTAATGTCGGGACATCGCAGGTGTAAAAGACGATAACATCTTTCACCTTTAGATTCTTCTCTTTGACGAAAGCATTCCATCCGCTAGTGAAGACAAAGCTCTGACTACTTCTCCAGTAACAATACCTAAACTTCCATTGTCTCATTGCTCTGTCATAAAACACAACCTCAACATCTTCTACTATTTCGCCTTCTTCTCTTTCGCTTTGATAATCGCTTATGAAAGGTAAATACTTCATTGCATACTTCTTAGGTATCACAAGCCTATTGAGTTTCCCAACATCGCTCGCTGTTAATTTCTTCTGAAAAATCTGCGTGCATGAGAGGCACTTGTTCGATTCTTCATCTCTTCGGCTCTGTTTTGATCCCACCACAATCTGAGAACGGTTTCTGAGAAAATCTCTGAACTCGCGTTGGTAAGAACCGTCTTTGATCATGTTCAACACAGCTTCTGTTGTGTAGCCTTTTTGAAATTCCGGTTCGTGGACCGTGGAATCAGACTGAGGAAAGTTCCTGTTCGTGTTACCGTGGAAGCTTCTGAGCTTGATAGATGCGCTATCGTAAGCCATAGCCGCTTCAGCAGCTGAACTGAAAGTGCCGAGCCAAATCCTTTTTTGGTCAACGTATAACTGAGCCCCCCAACGACCATTCTTATGCTGAACCACTCCCTTGTATTTTGTATTGGCTGGAAACAAAACCTTTTCTGTTTTAGTCGCAAATAGGGCGTTATTGTTTGTTAAGTCGCTAAGAGGTTGTGTAATCCTATTTTTGAGAGGTAAAAGAGAGTTCTTTGAGCAAGAAGTCCCCGACTTTGCATCTTCTATTGGAATGACGGAGGATACCATAAACATGGCAAGAAAAAAGAGAGAGAAAGAGAGTTGGACTGAGAAGCAATAAGAGAAAACAATGGAGAAATTAGAGGACAGATAAGAGATAAATATATATATATATATATATGCGTAAATTGTAGGAAGTTGATGCTATGTTCCTTTAATTGTGTTATTGTTGCGTCGCATGTGTATTTAATAAGCAAACAATTTTCCTTTTTAATTTATTGTTGTTTCCATAATGGGACGATCCAAATATGGCAATTAGAAGAATTTCCTTATTGGTAACACTTGTACACTTTTTTGTTTAAAGGTTACGTTAGAAAAAAGTAACTAACAGAGATTAAGAGCAGCTAGGAAATGTCAATTAACTTAAGTTTTATGTTAATTTTGGTCATTAACATAACTTTTCTATATCCCATGCTCAGTTGTTGCGTATTTTTCCTTTTTTAATTTGTTTCCTGTTTTCTGATTGGTTAAACTGAAATATCTCTCAAACAGACGAGAAAGTATTATTTTGAAATCTACAAATAAAAAATAACAGAGTTTCAAGAATAAACAAAAAAATAATAAAAAATTTGTTTTACTTTTGCCGTGGAGATTATTATAATGAACGTTTTCTTAAAATTTTATTTTAAAATGAACTATGTTGGCAAAACCCCAAATAAAATAGTAAAAATATAGTATTACAATCTCTCCGTTCACTTGATTTTGATGTGTGATATGATTTCCGTTTGTTTTAAACTAGAGAAGGTCTTATAGATTTATAGTTCAACACGTAATTTAAAGTTACAAAGCATTAAAACTCCTAGAGCCGAATTCTGAAAGAATATGCTAAACGATATCTCTGATATTTTCTATATTTTTTGATCGGTAGCTAAGATAGAGGAACTGTCGAACAAACTTATTGTATTTAAGTTTACTTTGTGTACATTGTTGAGGCAAGGGAATACAATATCTTACATAGTATCAGAGCTATAAGCTCTTGAGACCTTTATCTTCTTTCTGTTTATGTTTTCCAAACTTAAACAATTCTTCCCTTCACAAGGTAATTCCTAGATCCACACCCTATTTATTTCTCGGTTATCCTACTCATCACAAAAGGTACCGTTGCCTTGACCTCAAAACACGAAAAATAATCATATCACATCATGTGGTATTTGATGAATCCATCTTCCCTCTAGCCGAAACACATTCCACTCCTCATTCTAAACCATATGAATTTCTTGACGACACGTCACAGCCGTCTCCAATTTTCAAAAAGATTCTTGAGACTCCAATGAATATGAACTCCAACTCAACTATTCCCCCGACTGTCACAGTTCCTACACCGGCACCTCAGCGTCATCCTATGACCACTTGGAGCAGAGATGGTACTCGTAAACAGAAAGCAGTTCTTAGCCTAAACACTACCACAATCTCCCCTATCCCCACCAGTCATTTACACGTTCTTAAAGATCCAAACTGGAACCCTTCAATTACTGTTTAGTACGATGCTTTGGTTATGAATAAGACATTTAATCTTGTACCCCGTCCTCCTGATGCTAACATAGTGCGTTCAATGTGGCTCTATAAGCATAAACTTGATGCAGATGGGAATGTTAGTCGCCACAAATCACGCCTCGTAGCTAACGGGAAATCACAGGAGTATGGGCTTGACTATGACGAAAGTTTTAGTCCTGTAGTAAAGCCAGTTACTATCCGGTCTGTTCTCCACCTCGCTCTTCAAAGGTCCTGGGAAGTGCATCACCTCGACGTCAAGAACGCATTCTTACACGGAAATCTCGAGGAAACGGTCTATATGCACCAGCCACCAGGAATGGTAGACAAAGACAAACCAAACCATGTCTATAAACTGGAGAAAGCCCTCTACGGACTAAAACAAGCACCTCGTGCTTGGAATGCTCGATTCTCTACCTTCGTTGAACGTCTTGGCTTCGTCAAAAATTGCAGTGACACGTCCTTGTATGTTTATCAAAAAGGATCCGCTCAAGCATACATTCTCTACGTCGATGACATCCTCCTCACAGCGTCTTCCCAATCTCTACGGCATGTCATTACATCTCTACTCAAGCAAGAATTTGAGATGTCAGATGAGGGCAGACTCAACTACTTCTAGGGTATAAAAGTCGATTACAACACCAAAGGTATGCTACTCACTCAATCGGCATATGCAAAGGATATACTGTTACGTACATCAATGCAGGATTGTAAGCCAGTCAGCACTCCAGTCGATATTAAATCAAAACTTTCTCAAGAAGGAGGCAATAAAATCGCTGATCCAACACTGTACCGAAGCCTCGCAGGTGCCCTTCAATATCTGACATTAACACGACCCGATATTCAATATGCGGTTCATCAACTGTGCTTATTTATGCATGATCCTCGAGAGATTCACTTCTTTGCCATGAAACGAGTCCTCCGGTATCTTCAGGAAACTCTTTCACACAGCCTACAGCTCTACAAATCCAGCTCCAACGTTCTCACTGCCTACACTGACGCCGATTGGGCTGGTTGCCCCGATACTCGTCGTTCTACTTCCGGTTATTGCATCTATTTAGGAGATAATCTCATATCATGGTCATCTAAACGCCAGCCTACAGTGTCCAGATAAAGTTCGGAAGCAGAGTACAAAGGGGTTGCAAATGTAGTGGCAGAAACTTGTTGGCTAAGAAACCTCCTCCTCGCCCTTAAGTGTCCACTCATCTCTGCCACACTTGTTTACTGCGATAATATCAGTGCTGTTTACCTATCTACCAATCCGGTGAAACATCAACGAACGAAGCATATAGAAATTGATATTCACTTTGTTCGTGAAAAGGTCAAGATGGGCGAAGTTCGTGTTCTCCACGTCCCGTCGTCTTTACAGTATGCAGATATATTCACAAAAGCTCTACCCACATCTATTTTCCATGAATTCAAAACCAGTCTATCCGTTTTGGCGCCCAACGATTAGACTGAGGGAGGGTGAAAGAATATGCCAAACGATATCTCTGATATCTCCTATATTCTTGGATCGGTAGCTAAGATAGAGGAACTGTCGAACAAACTTGTTGTATTTTAGTTTACTTTGTGTACATTGTTGAGGCAAGGGAATACAATATCTTACAAATTCGACCATCCTTTGGAACTAAAATCACATTTTCTATAAAAATATCTGTCAGTTACATTTTTGTTTTTTTGCCGGCCAAAAGATAACTTTCATTAAAGCAGAAAGAGGCACAGAAGCTTTGATTACGCGCTAACGAATGAGCCGGAACATTAAAAGTTCTGGGAACAAACTCAAAACCAGCAGTTAAAGAAACGGAGCGACGACGAATTCTCATGCACCAAATTATGGATGTGCCAATCCTTGCAGTGCCCTTGTAAGATCTTTATAAGTAGTTGACAGTTTCCTTCAAAGAAAACATGATGAAAACCCATAAACTGAGCACCTTACACCGCTAGCAAAAGAGCTTTACCCTTCGCTTCCAGTGTCAACAAGGGAGGAGAAAAATGTGCATTCCCCCAGTATAAACAACACCCCGTATGATCCTGGAACAACCATCCTGCAAAAGACTGTCCTGTATCCGGATTAAAAGCTGCATCAAAGTTGCATTTGATGGTACCAAACAGTGGAAGTGACCACATGGTAGGAGAGGTAGGAGTGGCAGCAATACGGTCTAAAGTTTGCACAGAAGAGGAAGAGAACGGGTTATTTAACACAAACAGCCAATCACTGACCTCAGCCATAACTCGTTGAATTTCCGTGACCGGACATGGATTTTTATTACTGAAAACTAGGTTATTACGTGATTTCCAAATACGCCAGAGTAGCCAGAAAGGAAGGAGACGACATTCATGTGACATGTTCCCAGCAGGGCAAATCAGTTCCGAAAAATTTACCTCGACGTCCTCGGAAGGAGATGATAAACACGAGAAGGATAGATTTGCCTCAACCCACGAGAGACGAGAAATTAGACATGTGAAGAAAAGGTGATTAATAGATTCATCCTCCAAACCACACCGTTTACAAGTAGGATACAAGAGAACACCTCTAGTGCGGAAACTAGTTGCAGTAACCAATGCTCGTGAAAGTAAGCGCCAGAGGAAATGTCGAAGTTTAGGAAGTATTGACAGTTTCCAAATTTGTGCTTTGAGGAAAGGGTTACCATAAGAAGGAGGTACTAAACTAACTTAAGGATCCAAAGATCGAGTAAGAAGATACCCTGTCTTAACCGTATAATGTCCAGAAGAATGAAGATGCCAAAATAAAGTGTCAGATTCCAATTCTTGAGCTAAGATAATGCATTTAATGACATCTGTCAGTTAGACTTTCGTCCAATTGATTTACCAAGTAATTAACAATACAGACAGTTTGGTTATATTTTACCACTGTCAGAAGACATTCAAAATTCGAAAATAGATAGTATACTGGTCGACAAAAAAAAAAAGAGTTCGCCATAATTTTAAGCTCCCTTCTCTCTCCTTCATAAAAAAAAGTCCCGCAGCTCTTCTTGAGTCCGGCCAACGTCCGGTGGCTTTTAAGCCCCGGCGTTGTGCTTCTTTGTGTCTTTCTCGGTTTTCTTTCTTTATGGGTTTTTAGATTCGACTCTTTTAAGATGGTTTTTGGATGATTTTCATCAATTTCTTCCCTTTTACCCCTAGAAATTCCAGATTTGATTTGGTATCCTCTCCTTTTGGAAGATGCTGGGAGCTGCCGGTCCTGTGGTACTCTAGAGGTTTCTCACCTCATCATCTGGTATTTTCTCGGTTTGTTTTTGCAGATCCACCACCACTCTTCTCAGATCTGCTCTTTCCGGTTTGGGATTGAAAGGGCTTTGGTTTTGTTGCTTTTCATCTCTGCCTAACGTGGAATCAGCTTCCTTGGAGATTTGCACGAAACTTTCTTCTAATTGTGTGTTTAAGACTTCTCCTTACAGTCTTTACTCAATTGGCGTGGATTTGGATCAAAAGGAACTCATGGCTTCGACGGTTGATAGGTTTGCCGGGTGAGGGTGAAATGAGAAGTTTGATTCTTTATCTTTATCTTCAATATTTGGGGTTTCTTATTTTTTTTTCTGGTTTGCTCTGATTTTGTGTGTGCTCAATCTTTATTGAATCTTCTTTTTTTAGTTGTAATTTCTTGGTTTTTAATCAGTTTCCCATGTATGAGCTTTAGATTCTGGGGATATTTCTATAGTCCACTGGCTTTAGTTATTTTCGATGGCTGTATTTCATCCGTGGTTAATGAATTTCCTTGATGAAAAAAAAAAATAGTATGCTGGTCTAAATTAGATATTATGAATCTCATGGCCATTCAACCCCAATTCACTCAAAATTTTTGGTATCGGTTGAACTATTAAATTAAAGAATTAATTCACTATGTAGTAATTCGATGTATTCTTACCGAAACCGATTAAATCAGCCGATTGGATATACTAAATTTTTTTTACAAAGTATGTAACGGAGATAATAACCCTAGACACGTATCTTCAGAGGAGACTACAACGTCGAAACCCACCGTTTCACAGACCACCACATTTGTTCTTCCTCCGTCGCCGTGAAATTTCAAACCCAAAGCAACTTTTGTTTTTCCTTTCTCTGTGTCGCCGAATGAATTGGCCTAATCAATCTCCTAATCATCACTGAAAATAAAATATTTACCAGAACGCGCGTCTTTCAACAGACTCCCGTTCTACTTATCCTGATTTAAATCAATCAACATGAACCCACCCAATTCTATTCTTCTAACAATATGAGAACTTTTGTTCCACATTAAACAAATAAATTAAGTCAATATGAAAATGTTGACTAATATTTTTTTTTTAAAATGTTTAAATTAAATTTCTCCCACAACCAACTAAACTCCACAGCTGCCCAAAAAAGCCACTTTAGTTTTTCTTCCACAACTTTTCATGTTTCCCATATTATTCTTATGCAATTCAACATCCTTTCCTTTTCTCTTTTTCTTTTTTCTTTATTTAATACTGTAAAAATCATTTCCTCTGATCTCTTAGTCACGATCATTTCTTGATGTAACAAGAGATCTCTGTGTCTGCTGAAATTAACTCCCTCCACGTCTTCTAGTAAAAACAAAGATCTGGTCTTCTTTCCAAGTTCTTGCTTCTCTGCAAGAAACTTTCACCAAAGTTTCGATCTTTCGAGCTGACTTTTTAGCTATGGGAAACTGCTTAGCCAAGAAATATGGATTGGTGATGAAACCTCAGCAAAATGGAGAAAGACCAGTCGAGATCGAGAACAGAGGAAGAAGCAGTCACCAAGATCCGTCGGAAAAATCCACCGCAACGAATCAACCACCTCCGTGGCGAAGCCCCAAAACCACTACGAAACACAGTGCTTATGCTATACTCGAGAAGCCGTACGAAGACGTGAAACTGTACTACTCACTGGGCAAAGAACTGGGTCGAGGCCAGTTCGGAGTAACGTATCTGTGCACGGAGAATACAACTGGGAAGAAGTTGGCTTGCAAATCCATCTCCAAGAAGAAACTTGTGACGAAATCTGACAAAGAGGATATGAGGAGAGAGATTCAGATCATGCAGCATTTGAGTGGACAGCCTAACATTGTTGAGTTTAAAGGAGCTTATGAAGATGAAAAGTCTGTGAATTTGGTGATGGAGCTTTGTGCTGGTGGAGAGTTGTTTGATAGGATCCTTGCAAAAGGACATTACAGTGAGAGAGCTGCTGCTTCTGTCTGTAGACAGATTGTGAATGTTGTCAACATTTGTCATTTCATGGGTGTGTTGCATAGAGACTTAAAGCCTGAGAATTTCTTGTTATCTAGTCAAGATGAGACAGCCCTTATCAAAGCCACTGATTTCGGGTTATCAGTTTTCATCGAAGAAGGTAATCTTTTGTTTATGTAACTGTAATGTATTCATCTTCAAAGTGGCGGTTCCTTTTGTTAGTAATCACTGTTTTGTTATGTTGCAGGGAAAGTGTATAAAGATATAGTTGGGAGTGCATATTATGTTGCTCCTGAAGTTTTGAAGCGTAGATACGGTAAAGAAATCGATATTTGGAGTGCTGGAATTATACTCTACATTCTACTTAGCGGTGTACCTCCGTTTTGGGCTGGTAAATGCAATGTTAATATCGTCTTTTTTGGTTTGTATATATTTAGAGAAGAATGTAGCTGGTGATGTAAATTGAGTATGGTTTGTTGGCTTTTGGGAATGTAGAAACGGAGAAAGGTATATTTGATGCTATAGTGGAAGGTGAAATCGACTTTTACACACAACCTTGGCCTTCAATCTCCAATAGTGCTAAGGATTTGGTTCGTAAAATGTTGACACAAGATCCCAGAAAACGGATTTCTGCTGCTGAAGTTCTTCGTAAGTAAACTAGTTTTTTTTTCAGGTTATGATAAGTTCTTGTATTCTTGCTCGAGTGTTGACACTTGACAATTTGATTGGTCTTTTTGCTTTTTTTTTTTTGCAGAGCATCCATGGCTAAGAGAAGGAGGAGAAGCATCGGATAAACCTATTGATAGTGCTGTTCTCTCAAGGATGAAGCAGTTTAGAGCTATGAATAAACTAAAGAAACTTGCTTTGAAGGTTATAGATAAAAAATTCTACGCCTTGTTGCTAAATCCGACAGCCCTTTTAGCCTTTGTTAACTGATAAATTGTGAAACAGGTCATTGCGGAGAATATTGATACGGAGGAAATACAAGGCTTAAAGGCCATGTTTGCTAATATAGATACAGACAATAGTGGCACAATCACATATGAAGAACTAAAAGAAGGATTAGCCAAATTGGGATCAAAACTCACTGAAGCCGAAGTCAAACAGCTCATGGATGCTGTAAGTTTTCTTTATCAGAAATCGATTTTTCTTTTACTTGAGAGTTTAAAAACTCATATTCTCGTTCTTGTGATACAGGCTGATGTTGATGGAAACGGGTCAATCGATTACATCGAGTTTATTACTGCAACAATGCATAGACATAGGCTTGATAGTAATGAAAACCTTTACAAAGCATTCCAACATTTTGACAAAGATGGGAGTGGGTAAGTGATGCTTCGTTTGTTTCCATAGGAATCTTATTTTCTTGGGGCAAATAAGATTCATAAAGTGAGTTTTTTTTCTTGGATTGTGTTTAATAGATACATTACCATAGACGAGCTAGAAGCTGCTTTGAAGGAATATGGAATGGGAGATGATGCTACAATCAAAGAGATTTTGTCTGATGTCGACGCTGACAATGTAAAAGCACAGCAAAATTCCTCTATTTCCTTCTCCAAGAAATAACTTATTTTTGTTTTTCTTTCTCAAATCTCAAAGTTTTCTTCTTCTTAACAGGACGGGAGAATCAACTATGACGAGTTTTGTGCGATGATGAGAAGTGGGAATCCGCAGCAACCAAGATTGTTCTAGAAGATTTTATTTGTCTTCTATGTTTGTTTGTATCTAATCTAAAAAGACGAACTGTATTTATTGTTGTTTAGGCGAAACTCAGAGGCCTTGTTGTGAGAGAGAAAAAGAGAATATACGAGATTTGTTTCATTTTCTAAGGTTCTATCTTGTTACAGTTTGAACAGTTTGTTCTGTCATCTGTGGGTTAGAAGGACCAAACCATAGTATTCGAGAGCCTGAAGAATAATGCAAGTAGATTACAAATAGTGGATGAAACATTTATATGGATGTATTTTAAATTATACTGATTTGTTTTCTCTCATACAGATTTGTTAATATGTCATAATTGTTGTTGGTACGCAAAATGACGTGTGAGAGAAATCTAGCGATCAGGCATGCGCTTTAAGGTCCATCTCTACTTGATGAATGGTCCACTGCATATTTTCCAGTTTCTGCAGAATCATCAAGTTCTCATTATCATCGAGTAATTGCATTCCCACAAGTCAAATAAAAAAAAAGAAAATGTTAAGTGAAAAGGGAAACATATGATTTGCTCATTATTGTAATAATATACCTTAACAATGTCATGGTACTGTCTCGCAATTGTATCAAAATGCGGATCCACGCCTTGATATTCTCTGAGCCGTGTAACCTGGTCATTTTGCAGGCTTTGGTTAGTTTATTGGATATAATCAACGAAGATGAGGCAAAAAAGGTTAAAGCTACGCAATGAAAGAGAGGATAAGACACAAACAGCTTTGTTATATGCAGCTGAAGCTTCTTCCGTAGCCTCGACTAGATAATTCCTGTAAAATACGAAAAGAAATTTGGGGGTGAGAGCCGGCTTCATGAGTTCATGGTATGAAATACATTTCTGGAAAATTGATTTACGCACCTGATGCTGTGCAAGGCTGGTATGGATTCAGGGGTGTATGTCTCAAGTAGGAGAATATGTTCTAAAACCCTTCACGCAGACAAAAATAAGACATTAATAACTGCAATAGCGTCAAATTTAGATCCTAAACAGTGAGGATGAGAATGATACCTTAATTTTGCGTTCATGGTCTCACACCTTTTACACAACCAAGTCTTCTGCATGTCATCCTGTAACAATATATAGAGTACGGAAAATGAGTACACTGCAGCAATTAAATCAATTGGAAAACACTGAAGCTGCTTACATATTTGTGCTGGTGTTCTAACTTTAGATCCTTCACAAGCTTTATAAGCACCCCGAGTATTTGTTCGAGGACCTTGTTCAGAAATCAGAATGAAAACAAACAGTCATGACTACTTAATAGCACTAGGCTACAAGGATAATTCGTAGGCAGTGGGATTGATATACATGAAGAAACTTCTCTAAAAAGTTCATATTTAGAAAAGAAATATGATATGCCTTTTCACCTACATTGTAATATTCTGCAAACTTCCTGTCAGCCGAGTAGAGGTCCTCTCGTAGAGCTGCCTCGTCTCTTTCAATCTCCTCAATTATAAACTTAACCCTGGAAATGCAATAATACATTGTCACTGACCGGCGCTACAGAGCATACGAGGATGGTACTTCAGAATAAATTTTATAGAGAAACAGATGAATCACCAACATGATTATTTATCTATAGCTATGAGATCTCAAGAAAGGCTTTTTTTTTCTTGGCTTAGAACTACTATATGTATACATGTACGACACATTGACACATTACCTAGATGTATACCCCTAGAATTATAATCACAAATCAGATCTATTTGGTTTTACAGCGAGAACGTTCAACAGATATAAGGAAAGCAAGTTTTTTCTTCCAGATGTTTTTAGCCAGAGTTAAACCAAAGCGATAAAGCTAACCTTTCTGGGAGCCTAGCACTTGAATTTTGATTTCCTGTAGATGAATCTGTCATATAATGTAGATAATCAGGAAAATCTGGTCATTACTTGCAGTGGACTTTTCATGAAAATCCAAATATTAAACAAGAACAAACGATTTGGGTAAGGAACAAAAGACCTCTCCCACAGGAGTATGGAGGTAATGAAGATCTTACCAGTGTCATCAACAATGGCATCAGCCAACTTATCACACTTGTCCTTCAGCCGGCCTTCTATCTCCCGGGCAAGAAACATTTGGTAGTCAGCCATATCCTAAGAAAAGTTATCAAGAAGAAAACAAGATTAGAGACCAACATATATCCATAAGAATTAGTGCACCAAACAGATGAAGGCACAACATTGTTATGAAGAGACCAAAACGAGGCATAATACCATGGACATAGTATTCTGGAGCTGGACATAGGACAAATAAGCAGGCGTTATTCCAAGAAAACGATTCGGCACACCACCAACTCCGTCAGTATCAGCAGCACCAAGACCGGTCCCAGCAGCAACGCTGTTTGCAGAGCTATTCGCATAGTTGACCGAGTTAGAAGCGGAGCTAATAGTAAAACTCGTGCTTGCACTATCAAGAGAGCTTCTTGAAAGAATACTCCACTTTTCAATTTCCTCCTCATGAATCTCACCATCATCCGAAATAAGAGGTAACCTCAATTTCTGAGCTGCCTCAGCAACCACCAACCTATGCTCTAGTGTCTCATAAACCTGAGAAAACAAAAAATCAAACGATTTTGCTCATAAATGAGTCAAAGAGATTACAAAATCGAGCAATCTCAAGATTAGAAACCTGAGGAGAGTTCTTCAAGCCAAGCTGAGGATAAAGACCATGAACATCTCGAATTCCGCCATGGTTAGCTACTGAAAGAGCTTGCTGATATTCTTCTACCATAGCTACAGCTTCACAATAGATAGCCTAACAATTTGTAAATTAAAAACCGTCACTACAAACTACCAAACCCTAATTTGGACTAAGAGAATGAAAATCGCAAGAGATGAAGTGTTACCATAGCTTCTAAATAACGCAGTCTCTCCCGAGACATCTCCTCTCTCGCCTGCAATGTCGATTAAAAGAAAAAGAAGGTTAGGATTTATAGATGATTGGGGATACAAATCTGAGATCAGCTATCGTAAGAGATTACGAGTTGGAGATCGTAGTAGGCTGATTTGGTAACGAGAGATCCATCGGGAGCTAAGCAGTGACGCTCTAACTGATCGATCAATTGGTTTACATCCGCCGGTAGATTCTGAGCCGCGCCTTGCAGTGCCTTCACCATTATCTTTCCGATAGATACCAAAAATATGCGATACGGTGTGGATGTTTTCCGGCGATGGATCTGCTTCGATCCTCACCTTGCCTCGCGACTCTTAGTTCAAAAAATATTCTCCGGCGCTCGATCTAAAAGTTTTCACTTTCACTAATTAATCTTTATTTTTTTTTACATCATTTTACTTTTTGGAAAATATTTGCAAAAATAACTCCTTAACTTTTTGTGAAATCATAGATAAAGAGAAAACTTCGATGCTTTATTGGGCTGTAATTAAAAAGAAAAAAAAAATTCTAAAATGATCTCTACACATATTGTAAGGTTTTTAAGAGTATTGGATATTTTTTTTACTTCTATCTCTAAAATAGAGAAACTCTATAATAGAAAAGTAGTTTTTACCCTAATATATTCCTCTATTTTTTCCTTTAAAAAATAATATTCTAAATAGATTTTATTTTTATTTTTATTTTAGTATTAATATATTTTATTTATAAAATTTAAAAACTAGCCCATTTATTTTCATTTTTGCAAAATTTACATAAGATTATGAAATTATTTAACTTATATTATATATTACAAGACTATATAGTTTCTCTTTTAAAAATAGTAGTCTCAAATTTAATTTAGAATAAATATTTATA
Source organism: Sisymbrium altissimum (assembly GCA_900406495.1). Classification (NCBI taxonomy): domain Eukaryota; kingdom Viridiplantae; phylum Streptophyta; class Magnoliopsida; order Brassicales; family Brassicaceae; genus Sisymbrium; species Sisymbrium altissimum. The sequence continues at coordinate 51,236 of OVBI01000633.1, forward strand.
TCAAAACCTATAAAATAAATCCAAAATATTATAATTGGTCAAACGTATATAATCGTAATCAATTATTCAATCAATATATAAAAATTATATAAAAATTTTGAAAATTAATTATAATTAACATATTTAGTTATAGTTACAATATTTTAAACTGAAAATGTTATTCTACAAATAAAAATAACTTTAAATAGAAGAGGACACTTATCTATTTTGGTTTTTAATTATAAAAGTTTAAAACTAAAAAGAATATTATTAAATACTTTTATTTATTGTTATAAATGCATGATTTTTTGTTATTAAATATAGTTAAAATTATAAAATAAAAGGACTAATTTGCAGATAAAAAAAAGTTCAACCTATTCAAAGAGAAATAATAGCAATCTCTATTTTAAAAATAAAAATAGAGATGAGTTGAAATAAGTTTTACTTTAAAATAAAGTTTAGAAAGAAAATAAAAATAGTTTGAAGATAGATGCTTTACGAATAACACATATACTCGATCCAACTTCTAAAAAACACTTCTAAAATGATCTCTGCAAATAATCTTTAGTAGGTTGGACATTTTCCCAGTTGAGTACCGAGCAAAGACCCCATCAAGAGGCTTTCATTCATACTTTTCCTTGACTGTTCCCATCATTGGTTGTGAGTTATGTCCATTCCTCTCCAAAGCTTACTCGTATTCAATGAAGTTTGAGCTTAGTTCTAATTTGTGCTAGGTTTAATTCAATCAAAAATCATGGAATTGAGCTTATAAAACGAGCAATTTTATATTGGGTTGTTGCAACTAAAGTTAGATAAGAATTAGAGAGAACAAGATAGGGAGAGAGTTGAGGAGTTCTCAATTTATTATGCATATTCATGTTAGATTGTTAGTACCTTTCTTTTTTATAAACTGTGGAAGTTTTAGTCTTTTCATCCCCGATTTCTTCTGGTACTTAAGAGCTAATTATTTAGAAAATAGTATTTTAAGATATAAACACCTTTTTCAAATAGAGTTAAACTAATAAATTTCAATACTTTCAAAACTTATTAGATTATAATTATTTGGTAAATATTGAATTTGATAGATTTTTAATCCAAAATCAATTGATAATAAATAGATTGTTGAATGTTTTTTTCTTTTTTATTCTTTTTTTTTATAATTCAATATCCAACCTATTAAGTGTGGATCGACTATCCTATTGGACCGAAACCCGCTACCAAAATAGCCCGAAGGCTCCAATAGTGCTTAGTAAATGGGTCTGGAGACCCGGAGATACGACCATGTAAAAACCCCCATGACCAGCATGGTTCAATATAAAAACCGTATTAGGGGTTGCCCTCCCTCAAGTACCACCAGACTACCACGATCTGATTAAGAGTTTTGGTCTTTTAATTTATTTTGATATTTTCGACTTAACCATTGATGAAACTATATTGAAAATATAACCATTTTTTCTAGGTATAATTGAACTAGTTATCTTTATTACTCTCAAATCTTTGATAAATATTGTGTGTTTAATATAAGAATAATATAATTATTAATGGTGAAAGCTCTATATTAACTTTTAACTCAAAACCGAATAGTAAAAGTGGTTTGTTTCTATCTCCTGTATATTACTCCTGTTACTCTCTTATATGGTTTTTTTATTTGTATGCATGTCAAATGTCTCTTATATGGTTTTATTCATTTATCCCGATATCTTTCTTAAAATCAAATTTTTTGTGATAATCAGGTTTATCTTCATAATTTTAAGTTTTTTTTATACTATTTTTATTAATAAATTCATTTAAATTTATTAGAATAACATCATTTAAAAAATAAAAATGAAAAGTTACAAAATAAAATTATTTTATCTTATTAATAAATATTGATTTATTCATTAGTTAATATTTTTATAAATTAACAAATTTTCAATATTATTAATTTATTGAAGTTTTACTGTATTTACATATTATAAATTAGTAAATTTCTATTTTCTCTTTACCGACTAGTCCCAACAGACTTGTCCTCTTGTGATACATTGGTCAGTAGTTACAATAATATTACTATGAAACTCAATGAAAACTGACCCCTGAGTTAAACATCATCTTCACCTGATCAAGGAATTAAGGAAACTGTTTCAAAAAAATTTAAGCTCATCTTGAGATGAAACTGGTTATTAGGGGAAGAAACAAATTTACAATCATTATATGTGTTCCTTATTATGTCAATTTGAAAAATTCTTATGTCAAAATATTCGCAATCATGAAGCTGGTGTTGGAGCTTGAGGCTGAGAAGGAAGATGTTAATATGAATTTCCAAGAGATTGTTGGGAATTTCTCACGCATTCTAAAGGAGGCTTCTCAGGCCTACGAGGAGTATCATGCGATATTTTGTACATTGTTTTCATACGCCTAATTTAACTATTGACAAAACAAAGAAACTTAAAATATCTCAGTAATAAATATCTTAGTAATAGATCGACCCTGTTCGGCGCACGGTCGCTGGCCACCGTGCATCATGTGGTACATTGTTTGGCACGACTCCGTTGAATTAGACGAAGCTCCCTTCGCCAGCGAATCTTATGCCATATGAGCAAATTAATCTCATTCTCATTAATAAAACAAATGTTCAATTTGGGGTTTATGCAAACCAAAGCATTTGAACCAGATAAAGAGAAAACTATACATACTCATATCCAACTATACAAGTGAACTATACTAACTTCTTAATCACAATCAAATGAACTATATACACATGGCGCTTTTAACTAGACTGTGTTGTTCTGCTCTGTGCGTTTGAAACCAAGTCTCGAAATTCTTATATATTAATATCATGTCTTTTTTGGGGGGAAAATAACGATTTACTTTCTTTTTATTTAACTGTTTTTACTGTACCATTTGCGGTGTCATTTTTGGTATTTTGCCATTTGCGCCAATCGGCAAACTGCGTTAGTGCTGCCCAAAACAAAGTCAATATTTGATAGTCAATTTTCACAGCCTATGATTAGTAATAAATTATGTACATGTTTCCTTCGTTTCTTCATGTGATTTTTTTTTTGGGGTGGGGGGGGGGGGCNTTTCAGTCATATATGTATGACAGTAAGTGTGGATAGTCATACTTATCAATTACTAATTTGTTTATTCATTTCAATTTCAGTCTTATAATACATATGACCCAACCTCGGGATAGTCATCAATTATGTATTTGTTTCGTTCGTTTGTTCATGGCCATGTGAACCTATATGCCATTAAACTAATAGTGTAGTCAATTTCACATGCTGGGGAACAAGTGGGGAAATAGTACGTAACTTAATTATACTTCTGTTACTATCACGTTCTAGCGTAACCTGAAGTCTCTTAATATATGTTAGTGTCTTTGGAATGATTTCTGAATATTGTTGGAAACCAAATTTTATAAGCCAAATAGGCTGTGTAAAGAAATAGCCAATAGTGAAATGATTTCTATATTGCACAATCAGATCTACCAGGTAACTGGCTTACTTGGAGAGTTTAAAGCAATATGGCATACCTAGGTTTTTAAAACCAAGTTGAAAACTGACAGCTCAATTGATATATAGAAAACAAGACTTGTGATTAAGAATTCAGATAAAAATAAACTTTAGATTTTTTTCACACCTATTTTTCAGTTATGATAATAACTTCAATTAGAACATTGATTAGAATTACAGTCTAAATTCACCAGATGAATGTTAAAACTATTTTTCTAAATTACGATTTAGAAGAGAGGATATATATGAAACAATCCAAAAGATTTGTAATTCCAAATCAAGAACACAAAGTCCGAGACTTGTGAAATTGTTGTATAAAATGAAGGAAATTATAAAATAATGACATGTAAAGTTTGATAATATGATGATGTCTAAATGTTTTTAACATTGATAAATATAACAAATGCATTTACTACAAAGGTATGATATATTTTAATGCACTTGTATGAGCCAATCATCGACATCAACAAAAATATCTTCCCATAAACCAATTACATGCTTAGTGGACAGTTTGACACAAATTATATAGATTTTACTGATATTATTGTTGGCATTAAGATCACAAAAACTTTTTGATATTATTTTATCTCAAAGAAAGTATACAAAAACATCATAAAACGGTTTAAGTATTACTAGACTGGAACTACAAAAATTCTTGTAGATATGCAACATCGCCTGACCGCATATATTTGTGAATCAATATCACGAGTAGAGTATGCAAGGATGATTAAAAATCTGATAGACTTAACCAATTATATAAAACCCAGTCTAGCACACGCGGTAATCGTATTAAGTCGGAAAACAACTAATCCATGTTATATACACTCAAAAGGCATAACAAAAAAAAAAAATCAAGTCTTCAGTTTTATATATATGAGACCCTAATTAATTTGGGATAGACATACATTACATATTTGTTTCTTTCGTTTATTCATGTCAATCTCATTCATATGTAAATATGTTGGTGTCATATTGAATAGACATAGTTAATTCATTTTTTTAGATGTGTACTAAATATTGTATTTTGTGCTAAAATAAATAAAAAATAAAAAAAATTCATGTCAATCTCAGTCTTATTATAATATATGACCCAATCTCGGGATAGTCATAAATACGTATTTGTTTCGTTCGTATGTTCATGGCGATGTGCACCTATATGATACTATTAAACTAATAGTACCGTCAATTTCACATGCTAAAGAACAAGTGGGGAAATAGTACGTACCAATTATTCTTCTGTTACTATCACGTTCTAGCGTAGAACCTGACGTCTCTTAATATAGTCGATCAAAAAATAAACCTGAAGTATCTGAATATATGTTAACGTCTTTGGAATGACTTCTGATTATAAGAGACTTGTTACTTATTTAGAAAAGTTACTTTTTAGTTTATCCTTCTTATGTGCACCAAAAAAGGTTTAATCCTTCTTAATTTTGCTGAAAGATGTTAAGCTGGATTTCGATTTGTCATTTATTGGTTCTAGAATTAGTAGTATGTCATTATTTCATTTGTAGTAAATCTTCACTAATTGCTATAACCATATAACTAATTTTTGATATATCATATAAACAATATTCAAACCCGAAAAAGTGTGTCGGCAATGCATTTAACATTTCTGTAAACGCATATCTTAATGGATTTCAATGCTATTCCGCATTGTTCCCCCTCTCCAGTATTTTCACCCACAAAATAATTTTCTTATGCTAATCAATTTACATCTGAACTTTACATTTGAACTCATACGCTCACTTTAATTTGACCAACCAAAAATAGTAAAATGCCAACAAAATTGTAACTGTAAATTGTTAATCAGCTCGAACTGGAGTTTGACTCGACCGTCGCAACTCCCGCAACATGCCTAAGCCGGCCGGACTCCTACATGCACAAACGAATACGTCTTGAACTTGATGAAACATATTGTTTCAATCTCGAAACAAATCCTAGATTTAGTAGTGAACCAGTTTTTATTTTATTTTAACCCTGACGTATTGTGTACTAGCCCTCACCAATTTGAACGAAAATGATACTCAACAAGGAGAAGATATTTTAGGGTTCGCTAAGTAGATATCATCATTGTATAATAGACTGAAATGATACCTTAATAGGAATTTGAACCCATTATGATAACCACTTCAAATTTTTTAGTTTCTCGCGTCGTTTATGGAGCTACCAGATCTGAACCTGAACTATGACATAGCGAGTGCATTTATACAAATCATTAAGCTATAATACCCGGTCAATTAGCAACTTCAAAATCAAAAGTGATCAATCCATAAAGACGTTATATTTACATCATTAATTACGAAGCATAGATGATAGAATACATTAATATTTTTTTTTTGTCATCACATTAATTTTATTACTTGTATAGAAAAGATTCGTGAGTTGATTATACATACATTAAAAAAAGACTCGTTAGTTTACGCTACATTATGGGCTCTATTTAAAGGCAGCTCTGCGTTCAAACATCAAAACAAATCAAGTACAATTTTAAGGGCCAAAGCAGTGTCTTTAATTTGGTGTCTGTAATGACAATCTCTGCGATGGGAAGGAAAAGTGTGGTTTGGGGTTTAGCTATGTGTCTCGTACTCTCAAGCTTCCATGAGGTTTCTTCGCAGTGGGTAAGCAAACCACATTCAAATGCCTTTTGCGTAATTACCATATATATAAGCCAATTAAAGAAGGAATAATAAGATGAAAATAATAAATCAAATTGACTTGCATGCATGGATTTGATTTTTGTTTCAGGTTGGCGGGAGCAGGGGAACGTTAAACGGTCAAGAATTTGAATGTAAACAAATATGACTAACTTAATTTTTTGTTTTGTTTCTTTACGTCGCTATAGAATAAAAATAACCAGTTGATTAAATTTGGGTCGTGTTTGGTTGCAGCTGATGTCAAAACCTTGGAAGAAAAAGCGACATCATCTGTGTCACAATCGGTTGAAACCGAGGTAAACCAAGAACATTCTTTTGATGTTTATAACTTAATTCAGGTTAAAAAGAATTATTTTGGGTATGTCTTACGAAATTAAAAAAACATACTGAGCATTATATATATAGTCTGAAGCTGCTAGTGTACATGAAGTGGGTCAAAGTTCGAGTGTTTCGGACGAGGTCAGACGTCTTATGCAAGGTATAGTGTAAAAAATATTAATAAATAGGGTTAGAGCTATCTATTCAGATTGAATCACTAAGGCTCTATAGATCGTGTATGATATTTCAAGCTTGAATGTTTTCAGACTTGGAGTGATCCACTGAATATGGGTCGATTTTGGTTTGTCTTTTTCGAATCTAGGTTACAATAAACAAGCAGGATCTGATGGTGTCAATAAAGATGGTGAATTAATGGATGTCTCTGAGATTGGTAACAAATAAAAAAACTCTTCATTTTCCACTTTGTTTCTCGTAGGCACAGTTTGTTCTTGGTAATTAAAACATATTTTTTTGATTTGTGGTTGATTCAGGTGCTAAGAAACGGAACCAAGTGGAAGAGCTGGAAGAGCTTCAACGCCAGGTGAAAGGTAACTGTCTGTATATATATATATGTTTCTGAGAAACGTTGAACTACACTTGGTGCACCAAGTGATATTGTTCAGTGAAGGTTTATATCTAAAGAGTTTTGTTCGTATCTCTATTAACCGTTCATACGTTCCACTTCTATACTAGCTGCGGCATCTAGCCAAACTTTTGTACAAGAAGAAATCACGAAGGAAAAGAGTCAGCTGGAAACACTTGAAACCACATTCCAAGGTACACATTGAGATGATATTAAAAATTTATTACTCCCCTTTTTTTTTTTTTTACTTTCCATTTTAGGATAAAAAAACAATTGTTATTTTTTCAAAACAAAAACATAACTAAAATTTGCTAAAAAAATAGATAATTAATTATCTACTTAAACATAGTTTAACCCATTGTAAAGAAAAACTGTTAATGCAAATATAGTCATCTAATCTAAAATGTGAAGTAATAACCTGTTGTAAAAAACTGTTTAATGCAAATAGTCATATAATCTAAAACGATAAGTAGTAAAATCTAATGCAAATAGTAATTTTTTATTTATTAAAACTTTGTAATCTAATTATCTATAGAATATAACTTAATTAGTTGAAGCTTATTTGTTCATTTATTACTTCTAGGAGGTGAATATACAGACGATCAAAGAGAGATACACCAGAATAAGGCTGAAAATGAATGTAAGACTTCTGGTTCTTACTTTATATGTTAGTTAAATCTCTAACATGATTGACTTAATTATTAATTCAGTCAATCATTCTCAGTTTCTTCGTTTGTCACAGCTGAGGTAAACCCAAAGTGGATGATAAACGAACCGAAAATAATTGGAAATGAAGGTATACATATATAATCTTCCTATTCTCTCTTTCAAAAAAATTATTAGCTCAATAATTCTCATTTACTTCGATTGTCACAGCTGAGGCAAATCCAAAGTTTATGATAAATGCACCGAAAATAGTTGAAAATGAAGGTATATATAATCTTCCTATTCTCTCTTTCAAAAAAATTATTAGTTTAATAAGTCTCATTTACTTTGTTTGTCACAGCTGAGGTAAACCCCAAGTTTATGATAAACGCACCGAGAATAGTTGGAAATGAAGGTATATACAATCTATCTATTCTAGAGGCAGCACTAAAAAAAGGGTTACCAGATCATTGTGATGTATAGTTATTTTCTTTCAGCTGCGTCAGTGGAGTCTCGTCAACAGTACGAGTCTCATCAACAGTACGAGTCTCATCAACAGTACGAGTCTAGTCAACAGTATGAGTCGAAGACAAGCAGTAGTAGCTCAGGGATTAAGGAATCTCTAGCAATTGGACAGTCAGGTTTGTCTACCAATTGAGCTCTTAATTTGGTCGACGTACCGTATACGATACATTAACTTAAGGGCATTTGCATCCTATAACCAAAAAAAACCAAAATTAAAAAACTAACCCTTTTCCTTCTCTCTCTCTTCCTCATTCTCTCTATCTCTCTCTACTATTTAAAAAAAAAAACTAATTTCCCTTCTTTTTTTGATTATTTACTAAATTCCCCCTTAACTTAAAAGTGTGAGAAAAATGGACTTAATATTATCGTACAAGTGTTTGTCGTGTTTTCATTTAATTGCTGATTAGCTAATAGGTATATTTATTTTAGAAAAAAAATCAATTTGATCTTCAAGTTTTTTTACAATTATAAGAAATCTTCACATATATCCTACCTTATTTAGCAGTAAAAATAAATAAATTATACAATTGTTACTTTTCCTAATAACAGTAAAGAAATATGCTTATATAATTAAATCTGTCTCGTAATCTTTAAAACATCCTAGTACACATGAAACTCAGAAGAGCTTAGTTTTTTTTTTTTTGGTGGGCAGGTGCGTGGCGCTGTTTTAACCAAGACAAAAATGGTGTTAAAGGAGACGATTGTATCGTTATACCAAAGTATGAATTAAATGACATCATCAAGGAAGAATCCATCAAGGTAATTCTTCGTAGATTTGGAGAACAAATTTCATGAAATTTAAACGACAATTAATAATAATGTGATAAAGTAAAGTTGTCTTAATAACATCACTATCAATGGGTTGACTTTGATACAATAGGGCTCCTCGTCAAAGACCTCAAGTCTCATAACATCGCTGTCTGAGATTGTTGAGAATCATAAAAAAGGACGATGGACCGATGTAAAAGTAGGGGAGGTTACTGTTAAGGAAACATCAGAGAAGGTAAAGAAGCTAAAAGTGACCCTGAAAAAGTATATTGGTCTAAAGGTACGTGAGCTCGTGGATCGTTCGGATTACGAGGAGATACTGACGATGGCTGCACGCTATGAGGAACTGACCTCCGCTTCCGTGACCTACATATCGAGGCTGGCTACGTACGGGACTGTTATAAAGGAAGGATTCAGGGCCTCTCAGCGAGTTCATACTTTTCACCAGCGTGTCACGTTGCACGAAAATGTTGCCATAGAGAAGCAGAAAAGGGTAGACGCTGAGTTCGAGTTAGTCAAGGCTTTGGCTCAGAGAGGAGACAATTTGTCCGTACAAATATTCGCGATGAAGAACATGGTGTTGAAACTTGAGGCCGAGAGGAAAGAAGTTGATATACGTTTTCAGAAGATTGTTCAGAATCTATCACGCATTCTAGAGGAATCGTCTCACGCCTACGAGAAGCATCGTGTTGTTGTGCGCGAGTGGAAGGAGGTGCAAGCATCTGCGGACTATTCGCTTGAGACCATCGAGAAGGCAGAGGTCGTTTGGGTTCAGTTTCTCAACACTCTTTAGCACAAGTCTCTTCTTTTACTTCGCTATTGATTTACACACTTTTTCTCTTGTTTATGTTTCATTATTCCTTGTCATTGCATTTCAATAAATTTTGTTTCTGACCGAGACCATAAAAATTTGTTTTAGTGTGCGTGCTTAGCTAAAGCTTGTTATCATTATGGCTTTGAGTTTTGAACAATTTAGTTTAATCAACAAACAACCATTTTCAACTCGATGAGCATATTGACTTCATCTCCAGGTGGCGGCTCAAAAATGCCAAAAAGTAAAATTGGCCCTATATTGTATAGTACAATTTGGCCGTTTATCTTTACATTATTAAAAAAAAAAAATTTTGCCAGAAAACTTCGGAAAAAAAAAGCTGGACCCAGTGCTTTCCCACATGTCGCACTCCAGCGATGACCTTATAACAACAACAGCCTTACCCATAAGGACACAAGACAAGCGTGATTTTCACTAATAGTAACTTGAAGCGTAACTTGATGTAAATAGTAATGACGAGAAATAAATAACATTCTCTTAAAAGTGTCGACGAATATACAGATATATATACACTTTGGTCGTCTTATATATTACTTTGTGGAGGAAAAAATGATACTTTAATGTGTTGTAAATTTGAAGAACTGCGAAAGAAAATATATAAGTTATGTGGAAATATAAATTTCAGACTTAGTGATCAAGAAAAAAAAAGGATATATATATATATATA